>JBBPTU010000972.1:0-15874 GCA_038094295.1 Tylopilus aff. beelii | reverse complement strand
GACTCCACTCCGGCGACCTGGTGCCCCTCTCCCCGGCACCGCTACAACGTCCTCGTTGCAAAATGATTTTGCGTTAGTTCAAAGTAATAGCATCGACGCCGGGTAATGCAAGACCGAGCGCATCCAAACCTTGACACCGTGAAACGAACCCCGCGATCACGGTGCCAATAACAGGAGCCGGAAGGGAAGAGAGGGACCCCTGGACCAAATGGTAAAAAGAACTCTAGATGACAACGTCCACCTAGGAATACATGACATGAGAGACAAGACAGAGAGTATAGATGGCAGGCGAGAGTCGTACGCACAGCAATGGACCAGGAGACCTCGGACATGTAGTACAACTTTTCGTTCGGTCCACGTGCTCGCAGCTTCGTCACATGGTCATTTAATAGTACGGTGGGCCAATATATTGGAGACGGTCCTCATTGATCACTGCTGGTCAAGGGATTATCACGTAGGTCGAGGGAAGTCGGCGTGCTCCAACGACGATCGCGCTCAAGTTCAAATGTTGGATGGATGACCTGCTCTTCATGTTGGACAGACTATGGCGTTGCTGCTCATCATCACGGGGGCGCTGAGCATCAGAGACGAACGCGCTTTAAGTTTCCTGTCTCGGACACTACTTCATATTATTGTTATCTTCACAGAAGATATGGGCACAGCAATAGAGTTCTCTCGAACGAGCTGACGCATGATGGCGGATCCTTCGGAACAAGTAGATGTATGCCATACGCACACGGAAAGCGAGAACATTTACGCGTCTTGTCGCCCTGAACATAGCTTTCAGCATCAATGGTTTCCTAAACATCCTGAGTGGTGTAGACTACGCACCAGATCGTCATGCGTCTTCTCTTTTCGTTCGTCTCTCGTGTTATGCACCGGTTTTGCTGACGTCGAAGTAAGATGATACGCATACAGGTGGTAAGATTGCTGGTGGATGTGAGAGGTTGGTACGCTGGCGGAGATAATATCATTGCAGGTGAAGACCGTTGGGGCCTCAAGCCCTGGAGTTGTTGACAGAGGTCGTGGCATTTTAGTTGGTATGGCGTAGACTTGAAGTCGTTCTCGAGTAATGTGACCCGCCAAAGGACGGCATCAAATCAAAGCCTGTCAGGCAAGTTAGCTCTGGCAAGTCACTATTTGGCACAGAAATTTACAAAGGAATCTTACCAGAACACTCTCCGTCTCATGATGGAGCGTATTCTCTCTTCGGGAATCAGGAATCAGTCTATGTGGTCGAACTAGAAATTTGAGGATAGACATTAACGCAATATATCATCTCCAGCAACTAAAATAAGATCTTGGGCCCTGCCTCAAGGGTAGTTAGAACACATGTTTCGCTGCAAGGAAAGAGGTTCGAATAAGAAAACAGACTTACTGCGGCCCCCACTCGATCACCAGCGCCGAGGCTTGTCCGTTCAGTTACTCGCGCCACTCTACTGTCAACAGGCCAAGGGTAGATTGATTTGAACATTTTAGTATGGAAAGCCGGACAATCGCGCTCCGTCACGGTCACGCGGTTTGTAAGCTGCGAATCTCACTATGTATGGCCAGCGATGAATCATGATCGTTGGACAACGGACACCCGAAAAATTGTTGAGCACCCAATAAGAACATAACCATTTCCGTCATTTCAATTGACCAAGCCTGAGTGGTGAACTAGGGTGCCGAAGGCACCCTAGTTCTGAGACCGTGTGTGAGAGAGAGGCCACCTGGGCTGTCGAGTCCACTTATGCATCCGTCGGGCACCCCTCTCCGAAGATCAGGGTCGGGCGCCGAGATGGCTACAGTATGCACAGAGGTGGGTAAGGGGACAGGAAAGCAGCGGTTTCGAGCCTGCGAAAGCTCTCGTCAGGGGGCTACCCCTACCCCTACCGCGCCCTTCCAGGGCTGTTTAGGAAGCTCCCAGTCGCGATCAATGGAGGAGTGATGCCGCCTAGCGTAAGAGCTGAGGGGAGACCTCGGATGAGACTGGTTGCTGGGTGGGAGATGGTGGGTGGGGAGTAATGACTTCTTGTCTCGGCGAGATGCCAACCACGCTCCCGAGATGGGAGGGGTTCCCACGGACCAACCGGGCCAAGCCAGACCCTCAGTTCGGATTGTCCAGCCGACACGTTGTCGCTTCCATGCAGCATGGCGCAGGTACATACCTGCGCCAACTCCTGTCCCAGAGCATTCGATGAACGACACGGACGAATAGCTATGGCACACGTGATGCATGTGGGACTGACCGGTGTTGAAAATGACAGGGAATTGCAAAACTGTGTCTAGCTCCCACAACAACACACCTATGACCACAAAATGATGGATATCAGACTAAATACATTAGAGTAACATAGTACTTTTTTCTGAATGAAAGAGCATGCCTTCGTTGTCTGGCATCACATTTCGCAACCCCCAAGCAAGTATTTCACACATAACTGTCAGGGCAGGGCTTCGACCACAACGGAAAAATAAGAAAAAAAAAGGAAAGATGCATTGCACCGTCACTAATGTGTACTGTATGTTCTCGACACAATTTTATTGGATTTGTTGCCACAGCCCTCATTGCAATCCTTGGGCACTGGAGCGTGACATCGAGAGGGGAGTGCAAATTATACAGCGTAGTCGCTCAGCTAAGTGAGCGATTCGATAGTGTGATGGTCGCACCGGCACGTCGGAGATTCAACTTTTCGCCGTGACGCGGTGTGACACTTCTCTCACAAGCGTATGGGAAACTCACTGGCAGGTTCAATACTTCATTTTTGAGGGATATGAACGCTGGAGATTCGTTTTTACATAGTTCTAAACGGTTGGGTGTAGTTTTTATGTTCATTTTGATGATGAGAATCCATGTATTTGCAGGTGGTGTTCAGATTTTGCAACACCAGATAGTAATGTGATTACAATCAATCCTAACTGATCTCGCGTTTCAGTGATGTTCTTGCAATGAATGTCTGGATCACGAGCGATTATTATCAGAGTAGTATAAATAAATTTTAGTCAGCCGCGCGCTGCTCGAGGGTGTCCGTTATCCAACGATCATCGCTGGCCATACATAGTGAGATTCGCAGCTTACAAACCGCCTGACGGAGCGCGATTGTCCGGCTTTTCCATAATTTAGCGCACAAGGATGGGTGAATAACCATCATAGCAACTCTAGTAGTTCGGAGTTTAATTGTGTCTCACGAAGGCCGTCACGGATGTATCGTCACGGTGATGTGTTCACGGACATCACGCCGGTTGCAACAAGTTGAAACCCGGTATTCAAGCACATCCTGGGATCGACAGACACCAATAGAAGTTCTCATAACACAATGTCGAGAAGCTGTCTTAGCATAGCACCCAATCATAACGCTACGTGTTCAAGATTTATACTACAAGTTTCACCCTCCGAGCTTTCAGCTTGTCAGCCTCGGGATACACCACCAGGCTACTGACAGGAGGACTTCAAAGATATGCGATGCGGGCCAATGGCGCCAATCAACATATTATCACATAGGGAACTGGAAGTGCGATACATGTCATGATGCGGTTTCCGGGAAAGTAAGGCGATACTGACAACAGACACCTTCGTCAGCAGATTCCTTGCCCAAGGAAAATAGGCGGGTAAGTGCATTGAGTACATCATCAGCATGCCCTTGGCTGATAGAACTACTAAGTTACTCGTACACTTAGTCTTCGTCTCATGAGTGTCACTTCGAGTTCCCACCTTTGGGGTTTCCAATCCTCCACGGACTTCAACCCTCGTGTCCCTCGTTTAAAACTCGATGCGGTAGCCAAAAATACACTGTCATTTGCAACGAGCTAAGATACGTTCCTTCGCGACCGGTCCTTACTCAGGTGTGCCGCGCTCTGCGGTCTCTGCCCAGCATGAGTCCCTTTTAGCAAAAATTCGCTGCATCACAGGTACATGGTACAATCACTTTCGACAATTCCTCATACTCTCTTTCTACGAATATTGTTCAGTCTAGTTGCCAGATCCCTTGATGGACGCATCGGGTTCCGACGGGAGTAGGACTGGAGTAGATCGTGTCAGCGGAATATAGTCAATATCGCGCGTATTGACGGGAAGCGTGCGGCCAATCCATCTCACATGTTCTCCAAGAATAGCCTCGAGCATCACAGAAACGCCATGGTTTGTTCCGCCATCAGAGGCATGAAGTGATGCAACATCAAACCATACACAATTTTGGGTTTCGAGCTTCTCTGCCTCATCCTTGAACGAGGTAATTTCGTCTGACATGAGCCTGTTCGTCTGTTGACTGGGGATGTATAAAAGTTCGAACTCGTTGAACGACATACCCCAAGTTCCGCAAAGCTTCTGGTCAAGCATCTACATCTTTATCTCACTCTTCGTCTTGTATACACAAGCCTTCTCCTATTCACCATGCGTCTTCCTCTAGTGCTCGGCACCTTCGTCTTCCTCGGTATCGCTATCGCGGGAGTTATCCCGGATGCTACTGTTCTAGACACATCGGTGGCTGATAGCCGTCAGCCTCCCGGTGACACTCCTGCGCGTCCCCCTTCCCATAGCGATGGCGGAGACCCAAAGTACCATGACCCACACACGGGCTCTGGGGGCCGCCATGGTGCCAATTTAGCTCGGGACGCCTGGGTAGCCCGCTCTGAGTCCGGACTCGAAGCGTTTGAGGGATACAAAGTTCACGACAACGTCCCTCGTGCGCAGGGCCCGAAGGGTGACCCAAAGAAGGGGACCCCCAAGAAGGGGCCCCCCAAGCAGCAGCCCCCCAAGTCCGCACCCCCCAAGTCTGGGAAACCCCAACCCCCAAAGGGGCAGCAGCCCCCTAAGAAGCCCGGCCAAAAGTCGCGTGCTTTCGTTTCTGAGGAGGTCGACCAGGCCTTGCATGCTGACCAAGTCCTCCCGGGGACCGATGAAGCAGACGATCACGTCCATGAACACGTCCCCCGTGCTTCGAAACCAAAGGTCAAGCCACTTCCTAAACCACCGGTCAAGCCACTTCCGAAACCACCGGTCAAGCCACTTCCGAAACCACCGGTCAAGCCACTTCCGAAACCCCCTGGCAAGAAGACACGCGATGTCGCTCTAGAGCAGGAGCTTGTGGACGATCAGGATCCTTCCGAGCTCTTGCACGATGGTGGTAATCCGGAGGAGACTGGCCGGAACGTCGCTGACGCACACGAGTTGTTGGGGTACAGTGGTGCTGAAGCGTGAGTCTGACTCGCGCGCTGGCGTGGTGGTTTAGGCGTTTCGATGGGTCTGCCTTATGCCCGGGCTCTTACTGCACTGTTCTTTTTCAGTAGTAGCAACGGTCATTCAGGGGAGATCTGACTCCCCACCTCGTATCAAGGATATAGACTAAGCAGTAGAGTGTCTTTTTTTTTTCTCCGTTCGATTCTTGTTACTTGAATTTCCAGACCCTATGCCTTTCCTTTGTAGTTATTATGTGTTTCGTCGTGTAAGGAGGAAGAGATGACCTCCATGATTGTTTTAAATCGACAGTGTTTTCTGTTTGGAAGGAGGGTGATCATGATCATTGCCTCGACAAAAGCTCATAGTACTATGGTTTGAAGGAATGCAAGCTAGTCCGGGCTCCGTCTATCGACATTTAATCGAGAACTGGGCTCCTTCGTCATCGATCACATTTTCAACTTTCAGCCTGTCGATCGAGATCACCGAGGCGAAAAACATTTACGGAAGCTCTTCTTTCAAACGTTGGAGAGGGCTAGAGGAACTATGGCTGACTACCGACCTGAGACAGCACCTCGGATGCTCCACACATCTACGCTGTGCTACGACTCCACTCCGGCAACCTCCAGCTATGGGCCCGGTGCCCCTCTCCACGGCAGTGGCCGACACCACCACAACGTCCTCGTTGCAAAATGATTTTGCGTTAGTTCAAAGTAATAGCATCGACGCCGGGCAATGCAAGACCGAGCGCATTAAAACCTTGACACCGTGAAACGAACTCCGCGATCACGGTGCCAATACCAGGAGCCGGAAGGGAAAAGAAGGACCCTGAACCAAATAGCAAAAAGAACTCTAGATAACAACGTCCACCTCGGAATACATGACATGAGAGACAAGACAGGGAGCACAGATGGTAGACGACAGTCGTGCGCACAGCAATGGACTCGGAGACCTCAGACATGTAGTAGTACAACTTTTCGCTCGGTCCACGCGCTCACAGCTTCAACGTCACATGGTCCTTTCAAGTTCAGCCGTTCATGCAAATAGTGACGCCGGCGTGAGTACAAGCCAACGACTGGTACAGTTTAGGGAAGCACCATCTATACACAAACATTTACTCCATACACAACGCAGACCAAGTAACAAGGAACAATCTGTCGAATTTATCTAGCTTACAAAGAAATTTCAGAGAAAAAAAGAATACGTTCGCTACTGAACGGTCTCTAGCACAATGGCCCATTCGACCACGAATACTCCATTGAAGAATAACCGATCTGACGAGCCCGGGAACAAGGTAGGGACGCCCAAGGGACGCCAGAGGTTCTTAAGTTTGGCACTCCTAGGCATGGACGGGCTTGCTAGGGTTGAGTACGGGCCCAGGTCCAAGCTCTTTCACACCAGGCCCGAGAACATCATCGTGTGGTACACCGCCAGCGTGGTTTGAAGGAGGCCGTTGAGGGCCCACCGCAAAGGCGGCGTGAGCATGATTGCCGCCAGACTGGGAATGACCGCCAAACTAATCGATATCTCTCTTGGATGGATGCGCTTGGGTAGGAACTGGCGGAGCAAAAATTTGATGGTCTACCTGACCTGTCCCCGGGGGGACTGTGGAAGGAGTGGAAGCCGAGTTGATTTCCTTCTCAGCAATGAAAGACCGTGTTCTTCTCCCACCGGCTCCCTTCTTTATGGGTGGTTTTGCAGTTGGTGGTGGTTTTGCAGTTGGTGGTGGTTTTGCAGTTGGTGGTGGTTTTGCAGTTGGTGGTGGTTTTGCAGGCTGCTTTGCAAGCGGTTTCGCGGGAGCTTCCGTGGGCTGCTCCTTCTGGGCCTGCAAACGAGGGACATTGCCGTGACCTTGGTTCCCTCCAGACGCTCCGAGTCCACTCTCGTGGCGAGCTACCAAGGTGTCCCGGGCTAAGTTAGCAGCGTGGTATTCCCCGGAGCCTGTGGGTGGGTTATGGTGCGCTTCTATTTCCTTCGGGTCTCCAGCCAAGTAGCGTTCTACCGAGGTATCTGGAGCAGCAACATTTGGGATAATCCAAGCAATAGCAATACCGAGGAAGACGAATGAGGAGAGTACCAGAGTAAGACGCATGGTGAATAGGTGAAGGCTGGTATGCGAGACGAAGAGCAAGATGGCGTGTGGATGCTCGATCAGAAGCTTTGTGAAACTTGGGATATGTCATTCGACCTATTCAAGCTTTTATGCACCTCTAGTCGAGAGATGAATCAGCTTACTATGTTGGACCAAATTACATCGTTCGAAGACAAGGCAGGGAATCTTGAAACCAGAAATCGTGTATGGTTTGATGTCGCATCACTTCAACCCTTGAGTGACGGAACAAACCATCGCGTTTGTGGTAGCTATTCTCGGAATGGGAGGGATTGCACGCACTCTTCGCGTCAATTCACACGATATTGTCGGTATTATCTGAAACGAAATGGTACTCCAGCACAGTTCCTTCATGGACCAAGAATACATCCATCAATGGACCTGGCATTGCTATTCTTGAAGAACTTGTAGGGCTGATCGCATGCAATCTTGGTGTCATGCTTAAGTTTGTGTGACGTGACGTGGTCCGTACCCAGGGCTTTGCGGGGCGACACCTGCCTGCAGAAACCTAACCGTCCGCAGAAGTGGCGACCGGAGTACTGCGCACCCGCAGAAATCGTGTATGGACGGCGCAAAAGGGCAACTACTCCGTATGGTTGTGATAAGTGAAATTACTGCCAGTGGGATCATGCTGCGTACTTTCGTTCATTCCCATAAACAACAAAGCATGGCTGGCGTGGTTCCAAAAATTGTCGTAGTTCCAGCTCACGTCCTGCATTTCAAAGGTCTTACTGTAGTCACTGAATATAAGAAGATTGTCAATTGTAATGGGTGATCGCACCTGGTGAGTTTGATCCACAAGGTCCCCGTGCCCTAAATGAGCTAGGGTCCATTGCCAAAAATAATAGCTATGCCTCAACTAAATGGATGAGATGTTGCCGGGGTAGCAGTACCCATCACAGTAGAAGACATGCTAACCGAGTTACGCCACTTGAGCGAGAACTCCCAACTCCTCAGGATCTGGTTCATGCGGTCGAACTCGAAATTTGAACCTCGAGTGGATACTAGTGTGATTCGGTTGAGCACGTCATGGCCAGAAACTGAAGTAGTATCTTGGGCGGGTGATGGTTAGAACGCATACTTTTCGCTACAATAAAGGAGAATCGAATAAGACTCACTGCGACCATCACCAGCACCGAGACTCCTCCGTTCAGTCATTTACATTACCTTACATCAACAGGCCAAGGAATGATCCGAGTCGTTCCGGTGCGCAAAATGGGTGGATAACCATCGCAAGTGGACACTAGTTCGGAGTTCAACTTCAAGTTGTGTCCCACGAAGGTCCGTCATGATGCATGATGGTTCTCGGGCTTCACGGTTGTGACTTGAATCTCATTGTTCTGAGACTGACGGAAGTTCCGGTGGCAGTGCGCGGCTCAGTGACGGTGGCGGTGTGGCACGCAACCATGACGCTACGCGTTCGCGACTCCGTACTAGTATGCACTTCCAGTTCTCTCCGGTAAATACATTGATGGGCGCCATTGGCCCGGATCGCATATCTTTGATCGCGGGGGACCGGGAGTCCTCCCAGTCCGGTGTAGCCTGAGGCCGACAGCCCGAGTCGGAGAGGAAAGCTTAGTACGTCATGATGTGGTTTTCCAAGAAAGTGAGGCGATACTAACAACAGGCATCTTCACTATGAGCAGTTTCCTTGACTAAGAAAACAAAAGAATGAATGCATCGGATGCACCATCAATGTGTCCACGGCTACTAGTAGTAATGAGATTCAGTCATTCTTACGGCTTCAAGTTCAGGTCGTTCTTTGTCTCGTGAGTGCTACATATTCCGAGCTTCCGGCTTGACATTCCACAAAGACTACTCAAACTTCGCGCCCCACTCAACCTGAACGTAGGAGTCCGAAATTGTAAACACGTCGGCAAAGAACTAAGATATCTTCCTTTGTTATCGGTCCTTACTAACTTGAAGGCGCGCTGCACTCTGCCCAGCACGGGTTCTTTTTTTCAGAAATGACTCGCCGCATCACAGATGCATGATGCAATCACTCTCCGACAATTCTTCATACCCTCTTTCTGCAAATGTGGCTCAGCCTAGTTGCCAGGTCCCTTGATGGATGCATCGGGCTCCGGCGGGAGTTGGACTGAAGCGTATCGTTCCAGAAAAATATCGTCAATATCGCGTAAATTGACGCGACGCACACGTCCAATTCATCTCACATGTTCTCCAAGAATAGCTACGAGCACCACAGAAACGCCATAGTTTGTTCCGTCATCAGAGGCATGAAGTGATGCGACATCAAAACCATACGCGATTGCGGGTTTCAAGCTTCTCTGCCTCGTCTTCGAACGAGTAAATCTTGCCGATACGAGCCAGTTCGTCTCTCGACTGGAGATGCATAAAAGCTCGAACATGTCGAACGGTATACCCCAAGTTCCGCAAAGCTTCTAGTCAAGCATCCAGACATCACCCCGCTCTTCGTTGCTCATACTAGCCTTCTCATTTTCACCATGCATCTTCCTCC
Organism: Tylopilus aff. beelii; assembly: GCA_038094295.1. Lineage (NCBI taxonomy): Eukaryota > Fungi > Basidiomycota > Agaricomycetes > Boletales > Boletaceae > Tylopilus > Tylopilus aff. beelii. The sequence goes on along the minus strand of JBBPTU010000972.1, from coordinate 6,133 downwards.
GATGTTCGCTACCTTCATCTTCCTCGGTATCGCCATTGCAGGCGTTGCCAAAGGTCCTTCTGCTCCAGACACCTTGGTAGCTGATAGCCACCAACCTCTCAGCGACACTCCTGCACGTCCCCCTTCCCATGGCCCGCACCGCAACCCGCCTACAGGCTCTGGTGGACACCATGCTGCCAATTTAGTTCGGGACACCTTGGCGGCCCGCTACGAGACCAGACTCGGAGCGTCGGGACACGGGGATCATGGCAACGTTCCTCGTTCGCTCCCTCCAAAGCAGAAACCGAATAAGCCCAAGCAGCAGCCGCAGAACACGTCGCCTGCGCAGAAACCGCCCGTGAAATCGCCGCCCAGGCAGCCCCCCAAGGAGTCCCCCAAGAAGCCACACACCCTCATTTCCGAGCGGGCGCTCGACCCAGTTTCCCCGGGGGCTGACCGAACGGACGACGATGAACCCAATCAACCATTCCCTCGCGCAGAGCGCCCAAAGGATGTCCTGGACAAGCCGCCCGTCCACTCCCAGGCACCACCCTCTGGATCCAGGAACAACCCAGCCTCCGCCCCGGACCCAAAGTTGCAGCCCCCTAAGGAGCACGGCCAAAAGCGACACGCCTTCATCTCTGAGCAGGTCGACCAGGCCTCGCCTGCTGACTCGGTTTCCCCGGGGACCGACGATGTACTAGGGGACGATCACGTCCACGGTCACGTCCTCCGTGCCCGGTCCCAGAAGCCGCCCGTGAAAGGGCATGAGAAACCGCCTACGGAGTACCCCACGCCAACCGACCCCTCGCAGGAACCGCCAAAGTCCCCGAAACCGCCCGTCAACCAGCACGGCAAACACTCGCGCAATGTCACTCCAGAGCAGGACCTCGTGGACAAAGTGGCGGTTTGAGCCTGTCGACGGGTCCACCTCGTGCCCAGGTTCTTACTGGACGGTTCTTCTTCAGTGGTAGCAACGGTCGTTCAGGGCAGATTTAACCCCCCACCTCGTATCAAAGATATAAACCCAAGCAGTAGAATTTTCTCCGTTCCGTCCTCGCTATTTAAATTTCCAGATCGTATGCCTTTTTCCTTTGTAGGTGTTGCGTGTTTCGTCGTGTAAGGAGGACTTAAGACGTCCTCCGTGATTGGTTTGAATTGACCGTGTTTTGTGTTCGGAAGTGGGGTGATCATGAGAGTCAATCGTTACGTCTGCAAATGATACTATGGTTCGAGAGAACGCCACGAGTCCCCAGATCGGGAACTCTTTACAGTCGTCCCGCTGACCTGGGCTCCGTCCGTTGACGTCTTTATAATCGAGGACTAGGCTCCTTCGATTCATCGATCATATTTTCAGTTTTCTACCGATTGAAATCACCGGCACGAACATTCACGGAAGCTTTCCCTCAAACGTCCTCGTGGCAAACATCTTGCGTTAGTTCAGAGTAATAGCATCGACACCGGGCGATGCAAGACAGAGCATGTCAAAGCCGCGAAACGAACCCCGCGATCGCAGTGCCAATAACAGGAGCCGGAAGAGAAAAAGAAGCCGCTGAACTGAATGGCAAAAAAGAGCTCTAGATGACAACGTCTCCGACCTAGGAATACATGACACGAGAGACAAGACAAAGAGCATAGATGGCAGACGAGAGTCGTACGCACAGCAATGGAGACCTCGGACATGTAGTAGTACACCAGGGCGACAAAACGAAACGAGGAAAACAGGAGATGGCATGAGGGCAGTGATCCGGTACTTGGACGTAAAGGCTGCGCGAAAACAGACAAGAAATGACATATACGGACAAGGAAACCGCTCTAGTCAGTACCATCGCGGTAGCTTCCCTGGACTAGACACGTTCGGACTCTCGTACAACAGTCCCCGTCGGTCGTACAATCCTACGGGACTTTCCTGTGCGGCCTTGGCTCCCAACCTTGCAAATTCTTCTTCCAGTAACGCACCCGGATCGTGCGGGTCGAACAATGGCGTACGGAATGGCGACTCGGATGCCGAGCCAGGAGTAGGAAAGACGAGCTTCTTGGGGGTGACGGGGGGAAAGTGGGTCGCAGCGTCCCTGTCTCTGTCGCGATGGTAGGGCCGCTTGCGCGAGGGGGTGCGCACGTTCTCCGTGTCGAAGACAGCAGGGTTTATGCCGTCGTCTGGGTTGAAAGTAGTGTGTGATGGCTGGTCAAGGTGTGTCTTGAAGTGTGTGAGACTGGCTTTTGGGGTCATATGGGGGCCTTTGTGGGAGAACGGCGTGCGCATTGGAGAGAGACGGGCTGTGCTAGTGGCGCCGCGGTTACGGGGAGGCGTGCTGGGCCGTGCTGGCGGGGTTGAATGGCGAGGATGGGTGGTCGTTGATATCGATTCAGGCTCTGGAACAAGTGCAGGGAGGGGTGGGAGGGTCTGACGACTAGCTGGTTTTTTCTTGGGTTTCGTGCGACGGTCGAGTGTGGGAGATACCGGCATGGGAGGGAGAGCGCGAGATTTCTGGGAGAAAAATATATAAATGTGACGGTAAACTAGTAATGAGAACTTACCTTAGGTGGTGTCTTGTTGTGAATAACGCTCTCCTTCTCTTTCCCTTTGCCGGTCCGAGTTCGCTCACGGGGCGTGTCATCTTGCTCGCAGGATGAACCCGACTCGATGCGCGCGTCCGCAGTATCCGTCTGGGGATGGTCCTCTGAGAGAAGCTGCGGGCTAGAAGAAGAGCCATTGTTTGGGATTAGCTCGGGAAGAGACGAAGAGGGCGGGAAAGGTGATATCTGTAGCGCAGCAGAACTCTTAGGGGCCGATGAAGGGGGGAGAGAAGAGTCACCCGCAGCACCGGATGTGACGCGGGCATAGTTGGATGTTGGTGGCAAGGGAGGGAATATAACCTCTGCGGGCAGTTGCGTACATTGTTCATAATACGGTTGGTGATGAACCGATGGACATGGAGGGAAGATGGGGAGAAAGTGAGCAGCGGGCACAAGGGGAGGCAACATCGTGCCTTGGCATGGGCCAGAAGCCAACGTTTGCGTGGCAGGTGAGCTCGACTCAGCTGAGGAGGCAGGTTCCTTCTTTAGGCGCTTCGCTTTTCGCCCCGATACGGCATCCTCTGCGGGACGCTTCCTTGGCGGGGCTTTCTTCGATGCAGCGGCTTGTTTGTACTCGGCACAGAATTCTTTTCTGAAGTTTCCGTTGGCAAAACATTCGAGATCGCAATCCCAGATTGCCCACTGTGTCCGACCAAGGCTACGATCGCGCGGCACTTTGCGGAAACAGACGGTCGTGGAGAGGACGTGTCGGATGGAGTTCATCCAAGTGGTTTCGTTTCTCTGAAAGTAGGGGTAAACGATGGTGATCCAGTCGTAAATTTCTTGCAAGGTGAGCCTATGCTCAGGGGACGAGAGGACTGCCTGGCCAATGAGGGCAGCGTAGGAGAGATCCGGTTTCTTCCTCGAATAGGGACCAGGGGGAAGTGTGTAGGGTAGTTTGTCGTATTCGTCTTCGTCTGGAAGGGGACCCATTGGGCCCGGGGATGATACAAGATTAACGATGCGCTTCGTGGAGGGTGTCGCGAACGGGGATGAACGTGGGGGAGAAGAGGAAGGAAGGGGCGACTTGTAGTAGTTGTTTCGACGCGGAGTGAATGGATCCGCGTCCTGTGATGCGGTTTGCGCTTGAGTGGACACGCTTCCCGTGCGAGAACGCGTCGGAGTAGGGGAGAGGGGTAGGGCAAAGGAAGTCTACATCACAGTTAATACGGGAAGGTAAGACGAGAGAGGAGAGGACCTTCTTGTGACGCGCAGGGGGCTCGATAGAGTCATAGTCCCTATAATATTTTCTATGTTGTGGTGTGACAGGAGGAGCCGAGGTGGTACCGTTTTGCGGCGCGTCCTATCAGACGATGTATCGTCAACGGGGACGTGACGCTGGATGGGACGGACCTGTGGAGCGATGCTGCTCGACGAATCGGAGCGCTCGCAGTCTGGGACGCGTCGTGAATCGCGCGACTGCATGAAGGCGTCGAGGCTGAAGGAGGCGCGCGCGGGTGATGGGGACGGGGGCGGGCGATCTTTTGCCTTGGACTTCTTCTCGCGTTTCGCCTGGCGACTCTTGCGTTCGAGGATCATTTCCATGTTGTCCATCTGCCTGGGGGGCATTGGCGGCTCGACGGGCTCCGATTTCACGGGCGTGGTCGGAGGCGGTGTCTGGGAGCGGGCTGGGGCGCTGGTGCGGGAGACGGAGCGGGGTCGCGAGGATCCACCCGGCTTTTCTGACTGATCCGCAGGGAAGAGACACGTCGCGCCGGCGTCGTGGTGGGTGAGGAACTGGCGCATCTGGTCGCTATGGCGCAGGAGGTCGTCTCTGGTGAGTCCTATCGACTGCAGCACCTGCGAGATGGGTGACACGGGTTTCGCGGGCATCGTGGAAGAGAAAAAAAGAAGAAGAAGAAAAACGAGCTCGTCGTCGACGTCGACGAGCAAGACAAGACCCTGTCACGCTCTTCTAGTTGTCACACCCGTGTCACACCCTCCTTGTGCGCAGCCATGGTGTATCACAATCTCAAAGGTCTGCTCGTCGTCCACCGTGTCGGCCTCGCTGCTCACCGTCGCCGACAGCGCTGATCAAGGGCATAAGGGCATGCAAGGTCTCTGCCGCTCCTCATCGCACCCGGCGACACCGCTGACCCCGTCCAGACCGTCGCAGACGAACGCGCACTCATCCAGCAGGAATCGGCAGCCATTCGGGCCTCCTTTCGCGAGGAGGACTCGTATGCGCGCCACCACAACATCGCAAAGCTCCTCTACATACACATGCTCGGCTCGCCCGCCCACTTTGGCCAGATCGAATGTCTCAAGCTCGTCGCGAGTCCGCGCTTCACCGATAAACGTCTCGGCTACCTCGGCATCATGCTCCTCCTCGACGAGAACCAAGAGGTGCTCACGCTCGTCACCAACTCGCTCAAAAAGTCTGCGTTTCTGCTCCTTGCTCTACTCCGTGCTCTGACCGGCGCGGCAGCGACCTCAACCATTCCAACATGTACGTAGTGGGTCTCGGTCTATGTACGTTCGCGAACATTGCATCGGAAGAAATGTCTCGCGACCTCGCAAACGAGATCGAGAAGCTGCTCGGCTCGAGCAATACCTACATCCGCAAGAAGGTGCGGTCTCGTCTCGTCCGTTTTTTCCTCTCATTTCTCTCTCGCCTTCAGGCTGCCCTCTGCGCTTTGAGAATCATAAAAAAGGTTCCAGAGCTCTCCGATCACTTCATCGCAAAGGCAAAGCACCTCCTGACCGATCGCAATCACGGCGTCCTCCTCGCTGCCATAACCCTCGTGTCCGAAATGTGCCAGCAGGACGAGAACTGCCTGAACGAGTTCAGAAACGTCCGTCCTGACCTCGTCTCACTTTGCGTACCTTGATCTTAATCCACACAGGCTGTCCCTCTCCTCGTCCGCAACATGAAAGCCTTGGCTACGACCGGCTACAGTCCGGAACACGACGTATCAGGTATAACAGACCCATTCTTGCAGGTCAAAGTCCTCCGGTTACTTCGTCTTCTCGGGCAAGGCGATGCGCGAGCGAGTGAGATTATGAACGACATCCTTGCCCAGGTAAGCATATCTTCCACGTCACTTTCACGCCTGCTGATGTACCTAGGTCGCTACCAACACAGACTCCACGAAGAACGTCGGAAATTCGATCCTTTACGAAACTGTCCTCGCCGTCCTTGATATCGAAGCTGATAGTGGTCTCCGCGTCATGGCCATCAACATCCTTGGCAAGTTCCTCAGTAATCGGGACAATAACATTCGGTATTTATCGTCCGTTCTCGGCAATTCTACTTTATTCATCGACCTCGTAGGTATGTGGCCCTCAACACTCTGAACAAGGTCGTCTCCATGGACACGAGCGCCGTACAACGGCATCGCAATATTATCTTGGATTGTTTGCGTGATGGGGACATCTCGATACGACGTCGTGCCCTTGAGCTCTCATACGCACTCATCAATGAACAGAACGTCCGGATACTCGTTCGAGAACTCCTTGCCTTTCTAGAAGTCGCAGACGACGAGTTCAAGACAGGAATGACAACCCAGATATCTCTTGCTGCCGAGCGATTTGCTCCCAATAAGAGGTGGCATATCGACACTGTATTGAGGTCGCT
>JBBPTU010000971.1:0-15876 GCA_038094295.1 Tylopilus aff. beelii | reverse complement strand
GAGGTCACCCAGGCGGGTTGAGAGCTTGGAGCAGGAGAATATTTCTCTGTGCCTAACCACATCCCCACCACAATTCAACCGGATAGTCCACCACCCACTCCACAGGTACACTGCCCCCCCCCTCCCCCCCGATGAGTCAATCCCTCTGGACTTGCTCCCCCAGAGAGGCCCCATTGCTACTCCTGCAATGAGGACACCCACTTCCATCCCAACTGCCCCCTGTACACCTGTAAGTTCTGCTTTGTTAGAGCTCCAGGCCATCCCCAGTACTCCTGCCCCTGCAACCCCTATCAATGCACTACCTGCAGTTTTAGAGGACACTCTGCGGCAGAATGCAATGACGCTTACCAGGACAAATGGGACAACAACAACATCATCTGGAATGACAGAGACCCTGATGGCTACTGAGTTGGAGCCTCAGTCACAACAGGATGGTAATGTTATGGGCTGGGAGGAGATAAAGGCTCCTTACACTGAGTTGCATTGAACCATTGATCACACCACTGAAGCTTTCATAGCAGTGGGCCTCCTTAGTACCTTGGACTGGGACATGTACCTCGTGTATCCCATGGGGGAGTCGAACGTGGGAAGCCCAACCACAGAGTAGCTGGGTACCTATTTTTCTTTGCATCACTTCCTTTCTTCTTCTGTCCCAGATCCAATCTTGTTTTGTACACTACAATATGGACTCTTTAGAAGCGTGCCACTGCCTTGTGCAGCCCACAGTATGTCTTTCCTTCTTTCTCTTCATCTCTGCTCGCATCGCCTCCAGATGGAGCTTGTAGTTCTATTCTTACTCAGGACACTCTCCTCCTCCTACTATATCTCTCGCTATAGTAGTAGTTTCCCATCCCCTTCCAGTTATGTATAAAAGTGCCACTATCTGCACCCATGTACTTTAGTTAGATCTACGCAATCATCAGCATAACTTACTCATGCTGCTCACGACCGAGCGAGACCCTCAGTCCTGGCTCGAAATCGTCACACTTGCGTCATCGTCACTCTTGCCTTTACCATCTCATTACAAACTTATGTCCAGGCCCTGTCACTCTTGATCTTAGAAGTGCTATTACACTATAGCGTTAACACTAGACACCATTATCACCTTGTTTCATATCTCTGACAGTGATTTCAACCACTTATAGAATAGTGATACAATACATGTTTCATCACTATTCCATATATTACCAGGGCCTTAAGCCCTTGGTTAATTTAATGATTTCACCTGACATTGTTCCACTCCCACCAAACTCTCTAAGAGTTCTATCTTTGACCTAAGCCACTCAGTGAGTAAGTTCCCACTGACTCTGTGTTGGTGCTGCCATTGTTGTATTTCCATTTGCAACTTCGTCAGGTTATGAGCCCTGCTATGCAGCTCTTACTTTTGTTGATCCTGTGCTTACCAGTTTGGTGCTTAATCCTATTAATCCATCTATTATGTATGGATATGACACAACCTTGGATCTTATGGATCACATGGCATATCATCATCACCCACACCTTTCTATCTATTTTATACTTTATCACTTGTGATGAAAGGAGCCTACTTGTGGTCCAGATCAATACCACTGACATTGTTTATTCCCTGGCATTACAGAAAAGACCTTCAGTTTACCAAGGATCTTCACCTGTTAACCAACCTCAACCACCCACTTATGCAGTGAGTAGGAATGATCCTTTGGTTTCTAGACCCATTACTTCACCTCCTGCTCTCATTTATGAGACCAGAGAACCTATTAGACATATTCCTGCTCAACCAGTTCATTAGAACTTGGAAAGAGTACTCAGGGATGTGGTTCAACCTTTGCTCAATATTGGAGCAAATGGAGCTAATCAAATCCCTGTTTCTCATGCAGAAAATGTTCACCCCCGTGAACCTCCTCACCCACCTCAAGCTCAGAGCCCTAGGCCCTCATAGAGGCCACCTGGGCCATTCTGAGTCCAGAGAAGAACATCAACAAACTTCTGTTTGTTCATGAAGGCAATCAGGTCAAAGGGCTTGAGTACTCTCAGTACTCAGGATGAGTAGCTCACACTACTGTCTGCAAGAAGAAAGACCTCTTTGGGGACAATTGTGTGGGCCCTGAGGATGATTATTTATTGTTTTCATATGATGGGGAATCACTTTATTCTGCATTAGAAGGGAATGGTCTTGTGGTTCATCCTACACATCTAGATGCACCTGATTCTTTAGATTGGGAGGGGTGGACTCATTTTTATCCTCCACCTTCCACTATCTTCAAGTTGGAGAATCTTCTCCACTTAGAAGGAGTTGAATAGTTACCCAATGACTTCCAGCTGCTTTATGCAGCTTGAATACAGTCTGGGATGAATGTTAAGTCCTTACTGGACCCTAACAAAGTTGGGGTAGTTCCTAGGAATAAACCAGAGGATATTGAATATGCCTCTGTTACGGTTTGGGCTGATATGGCACGCCATCAGGAGGACCTCCACTTCGCACTTCAAGAGGTGGTGATAAACGGCTTCTACCAAGGAGTAGTAGCTTACGTCGATGAAGAAGTGCTATCCGGAGGGGACTTCCCCTGGGACACCATAGAAGACCACTTCACTACCGACCGGGAGATCCTGGAATAGCTACATGGTTGGTTTGATTGTTTTTCCCTTCTTCACTCTATGTTTCGCACGGGCCCTCACCGCAACCTTTACTCGCGATTACTTCATCCTATACACCGCCATACGGACTCTGTTTAACCTCTTTTCTTACTTAACATGTACTCCCAGGAACGTGGGAGCTGGTCTCACGCAGTTGTCTCGGCATTCTCATGGACGCTAATCCTCTCCCATAGTCATATCTCTCGTTATGACTACGTGTTCCCATCACCACATACTTACGTATAAATACCCCTAGATAGCGCCTTGTACCTTAGTTTGATCTACGCAATCTACCTGCGTTCTCATCTCTTCCGCTGTAAAGATAGGTTCTTCCAGCGAGACCGTAGCTGAACTGGACTTCCTCTACCAAGCCCTGCTCGTAATACTCTACGTCTATTGCTCCCTCTTGGACCAACAAAGGAGACGAGAACAACAGGATGCGTATCGTAACAGCCTCTTGGATAACCAGTAACTATTACAACAAGTATTGGGATGTTCCTCACATTGAAGCTTGGAACAAAGCACTAGATGATATAAGGTGTTGTAAATTCTTTACTTCTTTTGGTTCTCTTCTTTCTTTCCACTCTCACAAAGGGGCTTATGATATAGGGACCCAGATCCATGATGCTTCAAAGTTCATACTTGAGTTAACTCAAGCAGAACTAGTTGTGGAGAAGGACAAGGTCAGGAATCTGCAGTGCCAGCTGCAGAATGAGTGATTGGAGCAGGACCTACATCATTGCCAGGCCTTGGATGCTGCAAACCATCGATCAGATCAAGCTGTCCAAACTGGACAATCCAACATGGAAGTACATCCTAGAACAAGGCCAAGGAGCAATGTTAGACCTTCTCCTCCATCCAACTCATCCTCTTCCACCTTGCGTTCACATCCCATATGCTTGCAATATCCTGCAGATCCAGATCTGCCCCATATTCCCCTGCTGAGTACTTTTAAGGACTTAAACTATCTCTGTGAATATATTACATGGGTCATGAAGATGAGTACTGGGAAGTGGAGGGGCATTGGGTCACCAACCCTCATTACCTCCCAGAACTCTTCTTTCAGGACTTGGAGGATTCTGTCACAGTGGATAGTGATGTTAAGGTATTTGTGGTCAATCCAGTACCAAAACTAGTCACTAAAAACGAAAGAAAAGAAAGAACAAGGCTCCTATTTTTATTTCATCACCTGTTGATCCTGTACCAATCTCATACCTTCTTCTTGAAATCCTATAGAGTTTATTATGTTGAAAACCAAGTCTGGAGCTTCCACTGGCATCACCAAGCAGATTCTTACCCTCACTAGGAAGGACAACTACACTGCATGGCTCATTTCTATCAGATCTTACCTTGCCACCTTGAAGGAGAAAAGAAGTATCCTAGCACTGGAGCTGATGTACAGGAAGCTTGGATTGAGTCTGACTACCAAGCCAATGGTGTCATCACTTTTTATCTGAAGGATAACCTTCAGACTTATATTGCAGACACTTATGACTCCCAGCACACTTCTCTTGCCTATACCACCCTTGCAAACCTCAAAAGGAAGTTTGCTACCTCTGGCCCTACTGGCCAATTCCATCTCTTCTGCCAGATCATCCACTGGTAGCTTAACCCTTCATCTGATGTCTCTGAACAGATTGCCCAGCTTCAAAACTGGTGTAGTCAACTCAAGGCTACATGTCTAGATCTCCCTGAGAACCTTCATGCAATGATCTTCTGCATTGGATGTCCAGAAGAATATGATGGAGTTATCACCACCACCATTCATACCAAAGAAACTACCAAGTTCACCATCGATGAAGTAGTACCTATGATCCTTGCTGAGGCTACTTGCAAGGATGAACCCCCTCATCTCTCTAATCACATGGCTGGACCTTTCTTTTTCAAAAAGAAAGCTAAGAAGGACAAAGGTTGCTGCACTATCTGTCGTGGTACTAGCCACACTATGGAGCAGCATGATCCCAACTTTAAAAAGAAAGGGAATGCTCAACCTGGACAAAATAAGAGAAAACAACCTACTCTGGCTGTTCCTCAGCAGAACCAAAATGCACAGAAGAAGGGGAAAGGAAAACAGCGTCAGTCAAATGAGATATCTCATATTGCTGATACTGTTCAGGTACCATCTTCATCAGATGATATGTCCTTGGAATCTGACACTGAAGCTTTGGAATCTCAGGTTCTTGATCTTCATGACAGAGAAGAAGTTCTTAGAGTCAACCTTCATGAAAGGACTGACAAGATGGTTGAGGAGGTTGAAAGGATAGATACAGGACTGGACTGGGACAATGGAGAATCCTTATTAAAGATTCCTTGTCTTAAATGCCAGTGCTTTTGAGCAAGGTCTGTCTAATTTGCCATCAGGTGGACCATCCTCATCCTTAGGCAAAAAGAAGAAGAAGAGAGGAGTAAAAGGTTGCAACCTTCAGGTTGATGGTGGATAAACCAGTTGGTGACCAGCTAGAAAGGAATCCAGTAACTGGAGAATGGTGTACTGAATATCATGTGGATGATCTTTTCAGGCCTATGTGCAATGTTGGCACACCTGATGACTTCTACAAAGGCTATGAGGATCCAACCTTTGACCCAATGTTATATCATTCCCTTTATGCACAGAGTGATGTGAAAACCGACAAATGGCTGGTAGATTCAGGTGCTAGTGATCATTTTACTCCTCATCTTGCTGATTTCACATCTCTTGAGATTCTTGAAAGGAAATGTAGAGTTGCCAACAGCCAAGTCATGACTATTAAAGGACCTGGAACAGTGATCCTAAAGCATGACAATGGAGAAACTGTTGTTGTTTTTATTTTAAAGGGTATGTGGTTTGCACCATTTACTGATAATTGGATACTCTCTGTCACCACCTTAACAAGGCTTGGATATAGATGTGTTATAACTGATAAGAGTCAGGTTTGGAACATGCATGGTCATCTTGTGGTGACTGCAGCTCTTTTAGCTGCACATGGTCACCTTCACTGGTTCACTGCTGATCCCCAGCATCCCAGTCAAGAAGGTAAGACTTTGCAGAAGGAAGACTCTTATGAACTGTGGCATGGACACTTTGGACATTGCTCCAAAGATGTGCTAACTAGAGCACATACTTCTCTTAAAGGTATATCTAAATTAAAAGTTCCAACTGATTCTTCACCTTGTGAAGGATGTAAATTGGGCAAGGCACATGAGAAACCTTTTCCAGCATTGTCTACTAGAGTGAAGAAACCATTGGTGTTGGTTCACACTGATTTGTGTGAATTCCCTGTACATTCCAGGGACCACAACTGATGGATGCTCACTTTTGTTGACGACTTTAGTGGTTATGCTAATGGCATGTTTCTCAAAAGGAAATCAGAGACTGCTTCTCACTTTTGCACCTGGCTTACCTGGGTGGAAAGGCAGTTGGATTCCAGACTGTTGATGGTGCATTTGGATCAAGGGGGGGAATATCTTTCCTCTGAACTCCAGGACTTTTTGTCCTCTCATGGTATAAACCATCAGAGATCTGTTCCTCATTTGCCACAACAGAATGGAAGAGCAGAACACTTTAATCACACCATTCTTGAGAAGTCCAAAGCTATGAGACAGCATGCTTGCATGCCTCATACCTTCTGGCAAGATAGTGTCAAAACAGCTCTGCATATCTATAACCAACAACCTATTAAAAGACTAGTCTGGAAATCACCTATTACTCTCTGGAATAAGGAAGTACCAGATGTTTCTTATTTTAGAACATTTGAATGTCATGCTTATGTCTTTATTCCCAAAGTCCTTCACAAGGACAAGATATCAGCTCAGTCTGAAGCTATGACCTTCATTGGTTATGAATCTGGAACTAAAAAATACCGCTTCTGGTCCCAAACCAGGAGGAGAGTTGTAATATCCACAGCTGCCACTTTCGATGAGAAATACTTTCCTCATTGTTTCAAAAATCAAACTGACAAACAGCCTGTAAATCAGAATCAACCTGAACAACAAGGCTATGATGGACTGGACTTCAAAGATGACAATCTTGAAGGAAGACCAGATCATAATAGACAAGTTCCACCTCCTGCTAGGCCATTGACCCCAGAGCACCAGCACCCTCCAGAACCAGCAGGAAGGATGCCAAATCCTAGAGAACATCTACTTATTCCTCTACAACCTGCTAGACCTTCTACAAGGAATCATCCTAGAGGAGAGTTTGATTATGCAAGACATCCTAGAAGGGCTCCTAAGCCCAATATTAAACCTGATTCAGTCTATAGTAACCACACCAGTGGATATAGCTTGGGATATAACGACTGAAAAGGATTTTATTGATAAGATCCTTGGAAAGGGTAATGATTGTCAGAAGGAGCAAAGGATGGATGAAGCTCCAGATAGAGTTTCACCAGAAAGAGACATTCCTATGGATCAGGTACCTCAAAACAATTACAATGCTTTTTATAATTTCCTTCTTTTACAAGCTATTGGAGCAACCAATATGCCTAAACACTTCAAGGACATCTCTAAGCTGTCCAAAGAAGAACAAAAAGATTGAAAAAAGGCATGTGAAGAGGAAATTACTTCTCTTTGTCAAAGGAATATTTGAAAACTTGTTGATCTTCCATTAGGTCAAAAAACTATCAAAGGTTGATGGGTTTTTGTTGTCAAAAGCAATGGCCAAAAGAAGGCACTTCTCTAGATATGTCGTATTTTAGCTTTTATTGCCTTCAGATGGAGCTTGTAGTATAACCTTCTATAGATGCCTTTTCCCCCCTACCTATTCTCCAGTATAGGTAGTTGTTTCCCATACCCTTTTATTGTTACATATAAAAGCACTGTCATCAGCACTCATGTACTTTAATTAGATCTATGCAATCCATAGCATAACTTACTTACACCACTTGAAGAAGTGAGAATCATCCCCACCATGACTAATCATTGATTAGTGTGTGGCACTGTTGTCATTACCTTCTTGTACTCCCTCCAAATTATCACACTCTTATTTCTTGAAATAGCAGTTTGCTATTGTGTTAACACTAGGCCTCCATATCATTTACCTTGATCCTCTAGCTTTCAGGGCCACTTTGGCCTGCCTGGTGCATGTACTATACTTAAAACTCAAATCAGCAGAACAGATGCTGGTTCTGTTCACCTCTTGTGGAGATGTTTGCAACCAAGGAAAGTTATACAGTCCTCCACAGCAACCTTTCCTCTTCTGGCAATACCAAGGTCTACAACCTTGGTCTGTGAAATTGGGGGAAAACAAAGCTAATAGCATGCACATCTGCCTTTGCATCAGGGATAGATGTTACAATACGTGTCCTGATAGTCTCGTCTCCTAAGTTTGTTTAGGATAGAGCAGTGTACATAGAGGACTATGAGCAAGGCTTGGTAGAGTGAATCCAGTCTGTCAATGATCTTGCTAGAAGAACCTATCTTGCTAGCAGAAGGAGATAAGAACACAGGTAGATTGCGTAGATCAAACTAAAGTACAAGGTGCTATCTAGGGGTATTTATACCTAGGTATTGGGGAATGGGGAAATGTAACCATAACGAGAGATATGGTTATGGGAGAAGATTAGCATTCATGAGAAAGCCAAGACAGTGACATGAGAGAACGTCTCATGCCCACAGGAGTACATGTTAGGTAAGTGGGAAGGTTAAATAGTGTCTGTATGGCAGTGTACAGGAGCAAGCATTTGCTCTATCATTGTTTATCAGCTATCCTACAGCTTCACCATAGTCAATCACATGGCAGGCCATACTAGCATGGATGGAACTGAAGCCCATATGTTCTTTCCCTGCTCTTGATGGCCACCAGCTCTAAGGCTCAATTCAGGTCCAAGTGTCAATCAAAGCCCTTTGGCCATCTGGCTTGAGAGACTGATGCATTGCAAAGAATGCAAGGTACTTCAGGTAACTTAATACATGGATGGTGAGAGGATGACCTGGACATCATATAAGGACCTGTGTGCATAAGTGCCCTGTGATATGTGCTACCTGAACAATGTAATTCACCAGTTGGCAATGAATGCAGTCACAAACCCTCCTAAAGCTGTCCCTTGACTTGGTAGTCACAGCAGCAACTGCAACCCACTACCCTTACCAAGGGTTATTGGAGTCTCCAAGTACAGCTGGTAGTATAAGGGCCAATATGTCACAGGCTGGGCACCCTGGTACTCCCATTTTATCTGAGACTCTCTAGTCAGTCTGCATCCATGGCTACAATATGTTTACAACTGTCAGGGCCCCTCTCAACCCAGGCTATGACTTCCCAAAGCCTGGTCCCTGCTTCTTTGGTCAGTTCATACTTAGGATGGCCTGCTGTCTCCCACAAATGCTGACTTTGATGGAAGAGCTGGCAAGGGACCTCCAGATGCCACATACTTTGAATAGCCTGGAGAAGTCTATGGAGTGGGCAAAGGTGGAGTTTGCTAAGGAAGGAAAGTACCACATCTGTCTCAAGGCCTTCCTCTGATTCTGTAAAAGAAAGGAGGCAGGAGATCCTCTTCTTTTTGTGCAGACTTTCTTATATACCTATATATCCAATGTGTAGAGACAGGCTGCAACTGTTTGCTGCCACATTGACCTTATTCAGAACCTCACTTTATCCTGCCTTTGCCCCTCTGTTCTTGTCCAGTGCCCCATGCCAGTGGCCTCTTCACTATTGCATCCTAGATAGATTATCTCTCTAGTATAAGCTGAGTGATACCAGGCAAGCTACAAAACATCATTCAGGGACCTTAATGTATGAGATTGCATCAACATATACCATGGTCATGGACATGCATGCCCATAACAAAAGCTATCTGGAAGGAGGATTTAGGGCTACTACACACACATCACACAGTTTGCACCAGAACCTTACTTGGAGTTGAAGGGAGAAGCTAGAGGGAATGGTGCAAAACATAGGCATGTCTATTACTATCTACTATGATCTTTCAACCTACATAGTATTGTGTAGCTTGAGATGACCCACACCAAAGTGCCACTGGTATTCAACTTTTGTGGGCATCATGATTATCCAAAAGACATGACTCTATCATATAGCAAACATTTTGGAAGAGTACACACCAGTAGAAGTGACTTGCATATTTTTAGTCATGTGCTATAGTTCTGGCACATAGTGCTGTGCAGCTAATGATTCTACAACCCAAAGTAGTAAAGATGATGTGAAACATTCCAGTTAATTGGTGCTTAGTCAGTGCCATAGCACGCCAGGGCTGCCTCATCCCCTACTTTGATAGCCTCAAGTAGCCAATATGATTTATCATGCTACTCAGATTGGCAAACTCTTGCCTTCTACTCTATGATGCACTTAGATCTCCTAGATTTCTAGCTCTCATGTCACCACTTCCAGCTGCTGATCTCAAATTGTGATCTGAGCTCCAGTTCTACTGATTTGGATCATCATTTCAAAGTTTCCAGAATTTTCTTTTGTGCCCTTTGCTTAATCTAATATGCATATAACCACTTCTGCATATTAGATGTTGCATTAAAGCTATTAGAGTTGTTTTGCAATATGTAATTCTCATTTCAAATATGAAGGAATGAGCAGACTGTTATTCACATAACCGACAAAGTTTAGAAACTCAGATATTTTGCACCTCAGTCTTCAATAAAAAGGGAGGTGTTATGGGCTGAGACACTATCTACAAAAAGTATGATGAACTGAATGATAACCAGTCTCAATCTTATCTTGTACACCATCATATAGACTAACTAGGATTGATATCAATCATTCTACAGTATGTCTTCCTATTCATTATTTCTCTTTTGCTCACATTGCCTTCAAATGGAGCTTGTAGTCTATCCTTTCACAGATGCCTTTCTTCTCTTGCTACTTCTCTCATAGTAGCAATATTTTCCCATATCCTTCCAGTTATATATGAAAGTGCTGCATCTACACCCATGTACTTTAGTTACATCAAAGCATAACTTACTCATGCCACTCTACAAGCAAGAACTTCCATGCCCTGGCTACTTGACACCTAGTGTGTGTCACTGCTGCCCTCACCTTCTTATATTTGCTTCAACCCTTTACCCAAGCCTTTAGACTCTTGCTCTTAGAGCTAGTACTAGGCTATTGTGTTAACTGGAGGTAGGATCCAGTATGATGCTCCAGATTGCTCTAGCTAGTCCAATTTGATATCCTCTGGTGAGACAATCTACCAACCTGGCAGTATAGGTTACATTCTGCTGCCACTGACCTCAAGCAGAATGATCAGGTACTTTTTTTTCTCTTTTTTCAATTGTTTTCATTACCTGAGCACCTATTGTATAGTCTTGTCATAGAAGAGGGCATTACATGTGGCTTTGAGGAATTCAGACTTGCTTAGGTCTTTGTTCAAGAAGATGACATCCCAGCTGGTGGGAATGGCCTCTGGAAGGCTGGCCAGGTTAATGATGTAGCAGATGTCCCTTTTGAGAATATTTCAAATCTAGCACTTCCTGTTCTGCTTTGGCAGATAGAGTAGAACTGTTTCCTAATCACTGGTTCATTCAATAGCTATCACATGCACATTGACTTGAATGCCAAGAATGTGGTAATGAGGTCTGTTTGGTATGACCTATCTTGAACTGGGGCCTGCCTGGAATGCTAGGGGCATGACACTGCTGTGTCACCATTACTGGAGATCTTGCCATTGCTGGGTAAAAATAGCAGCCTATGGAATAGTCAGGGCCCAGAATCCAGGACTCTTTAGCATTTACATGACTCTGCACCATTGACATGGTGGCTATTTGTCTCCCTTGCATTCCTTACCATCAACAGAAATGGTAAAGGCTAGAGGAGGCACTTTGACTTTGGATCACTTATGTTAATTGTGGCCAGCTCATCATGCTCTTCTGGAAAGTAATTAAATCAATGGAATGGATGGGGATGAGATGTGTTGGAACTTATCTGAGTTGGAACATAAGTTGAGAGTGTGACTTGCTGCCATTAGGTAAATGCATATGCCAGGCATGCTTTCTGCAAAGGTGTTATGATGTAGTGTGGCTTGAAAGGGGCATACTCACCAGACTGGCCCCTCCTCCTCTTTGCTATCTGTAATCTGACAACTTCTACAAAACAGTGAGCCAAATGAAGGAATGATGCTAGTATAATGCTCATCCAGACATGCTAGCACTGCAACACAACTGCTCCTCTTTGATGTCAACTTCTTCCCTGTGGCCCTCTTTGTCACTTGGTTTTATGTCAGATCCCTCCTCACTGCTGGTGGGTTGCTGGTCAAGCTTGTACTACCTGGTTAATCGATGTTATCAGAGCTGAGAAGGGATAAGTCATGGTGAGGAGAGATTGGCTGAAGCTCATCTCTTCTAGCATCATCTCTGAAACCCTTTTCCCCATGAGCATAGATACAAGGAAAACAGCAAGCAAAGAGGCTGGGATAAATGTGGAGGATGAAAGAGGGTGATTGCAGTCACAGTGGTAAATGGCATATTCAAGTAGCATGACTGTTATGTGACTTATTTCAGAAGCAGCACAAGCAAGCACCAAGCCCACTGTTGGCTGGCATAGCATGGCCAAGGCTGGGTATATGGATGGCTCCTAAGGTGGGGCTACAAGTGGGGAGAGCCATGGATAGATTATGACTCATGTGTGACTTTGTTGCTGTGTGACTCAGCAACAAAGACTCCTAGCATTTGTGATAGCAAACACATCAAGCTTGAGAAAAAGGTGGTGTGGCATTAGCTGAAATATGGGTGGATGCAATCAGTTACTCTGAGTGCAGAAGCCAGTACAGTGCCAGCCCTTGTTGATGAATATCCTGCCAATGCTACCCAGCTATGACTTGGCAGCATGTGTTAATGTATGCTATGATATGTCATCGTCTCTCCAGTTCATTGTAGTACAAACAGAGTATATAAAGGATAATAAGCAGAGCATTATATAGAGGATCCAGTCTGGTGGAGGTCTCACTAGAAGAATCTATCTTGCTAGCAGCAAGAGATGAGAATGCAGTAGATTGTGTAGAGTACAAGGCACCCTTCAGGGATATTTATATGTAACTATGGGGCAATGGGAAAATGTAACTGTAATGAGAGATATAGTCATGGGAGAGGATCGATGTCCATGAGAACAGAAGGCCAGTGATGTGAGAATAGATTCCCACATCCACAGGAAATATACAATCTGATGGAAAAGATCTAGACTGAGTCTGTATGGCAGTGTACAGAATAAAGTAGATAATAAAGGAAATGGTGGTACAGGTCTTCCTGGAGAAGGCAAGAAGGAAGACTGAAATAGTTCAGGTAGCAATGGAGTCAGTCTATCAACTACCTTGATGTGAACTTCACTTCTACATCTTCCCAAGGGAAGTTGGCCCCAGGAAGGACATCTCCTTTGCAAAACAATACAAACCCCTCCATGGTGCTGTCTTAAATGGCATGTCCAAGGCTTGGATGAGCTTCATCACATAAGCAAGCATATCCTCCCAGACTGTAACAGCATAACTCATAATGAGATATGACTCATATGTCCTCATTTCAGGACCCCACCATACAGTTGAGCTGCAAAGAGCTGAGTTAACACTATTATCAATACAACAGTACACAGCTATAGATGGTAGTTAGCCACTTGGTATGCTTTTCAGCATCCACAAGCATGACTGACTTTAAGTATAACACAACACCAAGACCAATGCCCTGCCAAAAATAGCTTGCCTGGCCCAGCCCTGAATACAATGAGCCAAATAATGGTTGTAGATGAAAATGAGATATATCTCACACTGCTTCAACAATAAAAATAAAAGAACAGGGACAGGGTTCATTGATGCTTTATGATAAATGAGACACACTTTGTGACCTTGAGTGATTGTGGTAGGGCTAGTTGAGAATGCAGCAGCTGGCTTACCTTGTACTTTTAACCTAGCAAATAGACTTTTTTATGTGAAATTGGAAGATTACCAATGTGCCAACTTCCACAGACAAGCATAGCAGCTTCTGGAGAAGGAAATCAACATGAAAAAGCACAAGTATTCCATTAGTGTAGTATTTCTCGGACATTCCAACCAAAACTTGAGCCATGAAGACATCTTGAAGTGCTCAAAACCATTCTATACAAGATGAATAAAACTGACCTGCTATCTCAGGTCAGTACTATTGATAGGCAATCACATGGATGCAGATAACACTGCAGTTCTTCATAAACAGGTATGGAGGGTATGGGTATAGGTTAGAGGAATCAAACCTGTGCATACGCCATACCTATTTGCTGTGGGTTGGAGGAATTATGTGGGTTAAATCTGTAGGCTCTGCACTACTTTGGTGTACCATACCCATAGGCCTTGGAGATTCTATTGTTTGAGAAGTCAACTATTACTGATTCAGGACAGTGGTCAATGGTGGTATAAATTAAGTTTGATAGAAACTGGCTAGATGATTTATGAAAGAAGAGACTTGGAAGACAGGATAAAAACATTCTGTATTTCAAGAGCTTCCAAATACTATGAAGTCTACTGTTACGATACGTGTCCTGACATTCCCTTCTTCTACACTCATCTAAGATCGAGCAGTACACATAGAGAATTATGAGCAAGGTGTGGCACAATGGATCCAGTCTATTGATGATCTCACTAGAAGAACCTATCTTGCTAGTGTGGGGAGATGAGAACACAGGTGGATTGCGCAGATCAAACTAAAGTATATGGCACTAATCTAGGGTATTTATATGTAACTGGAGATAGGGGAGACACTGCTATAACAAGAGATATAACAGTGGGAGAAGGGTAGTGTCCATGAGAGAGGGATAAGAGTTGTGTGAGACGAGATTCTCACACTTGTGGGAAAACATAGGATCTGCTGAGAACACATCTAAACTGAGTCTGTATGGTGGTGTACAGGATGAAGAAGATGAGAAAGGAAATGATGTCATGGCACAAGGGAATGGAGGCAAGAAAGGAGAGTGAAACAGTCCAGGTACCAGTGGAGTCAATCAATTGCAAATGCACCATCCACATCTTCCCAAGGGAAGTTGCCTCCTGGGAGGATATCCTCTTCACAGAATGAAACATACCCCTCATAGGCCCCTTCTTCTAAGGCCTGTCAGATAGCCTCATTGAGTTGATTAGCATGGATCAATGAGTCATCCCAGGCTGTAACATCTACAGCATTATATATTATAGGAGTAGGACATGGGTTACAGCTATGGCATAGGGCATAGATGTGTGGAATATGAGTCATGCAGTGGGGTAGGTTCTGTTCACATATGGAACTGGTAGATGGCTGAGCAGAGTCATGTGATGGGTTGCATTGCCCAGTTTTGTCTTCATCTAAGATTGTTTTCACAGTCCTTGACTGGTTATTCAATTCTCCATGATGCTCTTGCTTTCATTGGCCATGTTCCTATAACCTAAATCCCCTACCTCTTGAAGAACCCAAATCAAACTTCATTGTCAACTGTGTCTGTCTTTCCATCTCTATATTCACTTGCTTTGTCCCTTGATTACACAAGTATTCCACCATTCAATGCACACAAGGGTTGTTCACTCCAGAACATTCATCATTCTGGTGGTTGTCACTGAAGAACTAGGAAGGGTGGGATTTGGTGCAATCAATAAGGATCATCATCATCATTTCTGGCTTAGCTGAGGTAAATATGAAAGTAGTATTTTCAGACCTGGTGTCAAAGATCTCAGAAATGGTATTGTAGCCAGTTGATCTATGATTATTTCAAATAGTTGTTCTTGAGACTTGTTCTGTGAAATTCTGGCCATGGCTCAGATTGTCCAATGTCATCTTGAAGAAGGGGTTGTCTTGGTACTGACTCTTTGTCTTTCTTAACAGATTATCCTCATCTAGAAAGGTCAACAGGATGGCCCTCCAAGTCAGTGGTGGCTTCAGTTTGTTGTTCCTCTGGTGTATTGGCATTTTTGCCCAACAAGAGTTCACTTTGTTGTTCAAGAGGTTGATTGTTCCTTTCCCCCCAATCAGATGGGTCACTCGGCTGGCAAAATATAATCCCATGCTCTGTTCTTGCAGCATATTTAGCAGGCACTTTGGGCCTTCCAGTCTCTGCAGAGAGCAGCACCTGGCTCCTAAGTATAACTCAGTTCTTGTTAAAATCAACCATTATGTGATATTGAAATAGCAACAGTGTTTCTAAAATGAGTTCATAGTTGTTAGATTTGGTGATTATGCTCTCAGTGGCTCTGATGGCTTCCTCATTCCAATTTGATTTCCCATGTTCACTTTACATATCTTTTACTTTTCCAAGTTTTTCTAGATCATTGTGACACTTCTACCCATGTACAATACACACTTGTAGTATTATGTTTGCATTGTGGTGCACCTGTTTACATT
>JBBPTU010000970.1:0-15881 GCA_038094295.1 Tylopilus aff. beelii | reverse complement strand
ATGAAGATCTGATGAGATTATTCGAAACTAGATTGGAGTGGATTTCTCGATCCCCCATAGTTATCTCGTTTTGCTACTCCCATCCCCTAGCGAACCAACCGGACCCTCGCTCGCCGTCGGCTCGCTCGGCTCCGCCTCCTAACCCTAACCTAGCACTCGTGCTCCTCCTCCTAACCTCCTCCTTCTAACCCCAAGACTTCGTTGGCGCACTCCCTACCCCTACTACCTGTCAAAGACATGATTCGGAAAGACTTCGTCAGTGCAGTCCCTCCCCCTTATCTGCTGAAGACACTGTTCGCAAGGACTTCATCGGTGCAGTCCCTACCCTTACCATCCAGCGCCGAGGACATGATTCACAAAGACTTCGTCAGCACAGTTCCTCCCCCTTATCCGCTGAAGACACTATTCGCAAGGACTTCATCAGTGCAGTCCCTACCCTTACCACCCAGCGCCAAGGACATGATTCACAAAGACTTCATTGGCGCAGTCCCTACCCCTACTACCCATTGAAGACATGATTCGGAAAGACTTCGTCAGCACAGTTCCTCCCCCTTACCCGCTGAAGACACAGTTCACAAAGACTTCATTGGTGCAGTCCCTACCCTTACCACCCAGCGCCGAGGACATGATTCGGAAAGACTTCGTCGGCTTGGTCTCTTTCTCTCTCGCATTTTTATACCATTGTTCACTAGCATTTCTGACATATTTGGTACTTACAGTAGCTATTTGTTGTACTTTGGCTCACTTGAGTACTTTGTTACTTTGTGAAATACACTCTGGCAGTACTTACCCACTTTGGACTACTTGGAATTGCTCAAGCACGTAAAGTGTTGTAAAGTGTTGTAAAGTGTTGTAAAGTAAATACGTGATCTCATAAAGTAACAAGAAGTAAATGTGTGATTTCCTGATGTACCCACCAAGGACATGATTCACAAAGACTTTGTTGATGCAGTCCCTACCCCTACTACCTGTTGAAGACATGATTCGGAAAGACTTCATCAGCACAGTCCTTCCCCCTTACCCACTAAAGACATGATTTGCAAAGACTTCATCTGCACAGTCCCTACTCTTACTACCCATTGAAGACATGATTCAGAAAGACTTTGTCAGCACAGTCCCTCCCCCTTACCCACTGAAGACACAGTTTGCAAAGACTTCATTGGTGCAGTCCCTACCCTTACCATCTGGTGCTGAGGACATGATTCGGAAAGACTTCATCGACTTGGTCTCTTTCCCTCTCACATTTTTATACCATTGTTCACTTGCATTTCTGACATATTTGGTACTTACAGTAGCTTCATTGTACTTTGGGTCACTTGAGTACTTTGTTACTTTGCAAAATATACTCTGGTAGTACTTATCCACTTTGGATTACTTGGAATTGCTCAAGCACGTAAAATGTTGTAAAGTGTTGTAAAGTAAATACATGATCTCATAAAGTAACAAGAAGTAAATGTGTGATTTTCTAATGCTTATAGTTCAAAGTAAGATATACATAAATAATTCAACTATTTACAAGCTGTGTGTTTATACATCAAAAGTCTATATCTGATGCCTCACAATCAGAGCTAACAAGCTGGAATTCCCCAGAATCATCATACTCTCTTTGTGACAGTGAACTTTCCTCTTCTTCCATATATATGGATTGTGTATGGCTCTCAGTAGCATTAGCCATTCTTGAGATTGATTGACAATGTTCCTGAAATACTTCATTGATTGCTATTTCCCTTGATGACTCCTCAGACTCTTGCCGTAAATGTGCATATCCTACTCAAATAGTTTCAATATGATCAAATATAATAGTGATATTTGATATCTTACCTTGATTTCCTCCAGGGGATCTTAGAGGTTCATTGTTCATATTGTCATCCAAATTCTCTTGATAATCTGGAATTCTCTCCTGATCTTCTTCATCCTCATATAAGTCATGTAATGGAAGTTCATTTGGACCAGCATGGTGATTTGCCTCCATATCCAAATTCTCACTAGCCTCCCTTTCTCTCCCTTCTTCTACCTCATTTGCAGATGGCTGTCGAGAAAGTACTTCTGCATTGTCTTCATCATTGCTATCAACTTCTTCAGGTTCATTGGGTTGTTCTCTTGCCTCCTGGGGTATTGGTATTGGTGCTGGGCGAAGAGTTGGTTTACCATGGCAGGGTTTACGAGCCTTTGGATTTAGGGCTATCTGTGGTCCACATTTGGATTGACCTTTAGGAAGTGTATACCAGTCGCGTGTATAAACTGCTGAGGTACACCACATTCTATCAGAACGTGTATGTGGTACCCATAGTAGTGTATCGAATTTGACCTTGAGCGTTTGACGAATACGAGCAATGGACTGGATTGAGTGAGTGTTGATGAGTTCAAGCCAGTCTGCATAGTATGATGCTTGACCAAAGTTTTGACCCATTCTTTTTGGTTTTTGAAGTGGAAAAAATGTGTTGAAATGTTTCTTCCAGGTTTCTGGGTCACAGTATGTATACTGCACAGCAGTGAAAGGGAGGACAAGTGATTTGTATAATTGTTCAGTGCCTTCTTCCAGACGCATATCAACAGGAATGTTGGTCCAAGAACTTTCCTCGGCAGATTTGCGGTTTGGAGCTTGATGAATAACATCGAAAAAGAACTGCTCTAGGATTTTCTTGATACGAATGGCAATATGATCTTGATTTTCGGGTTCAAGTTCTTCTAGTGCTGGAATTCTATTGCCTCCACCATGTTGATTGAAATGATTGACATCATCCCCTTGCATGCGTCGCCTTGGTCGTGTGCGTATATTTTGAAGATTTTCTTCATGCATGATTTCTGGAAGTGGTCTATTGTCATCTCTTGCATCATCAACTCGCAAGGTACGCTTGTTGGTGTGGTTGTTGCTGCGCTCCAGATTGGCCTTGACACGAAAATGTGTGATTTGTGAAACTCCCATGACTTGCCGAATTTCTCGTAGTGAGAGATGAAAAGCTGTCACGATGGCCTCCTCTGAAAAGGTCTTGTGATAAGGAATACGATAGGTACCACTTTGATCTCTTGCGATGTCACAGATAAAATAAAGACCAGCGTCATACATGAGTGGTTCACAGTCTTCTTCTTCATCAACCTCTTCATCATAGTTTTCAAAGTCCAAAGGAACAAGTTGGCAAGCTTGTTGGGCAAGTTCATTGAAACGATTAAGAGGACGGTGATAAAGGCCATTCAAAAGCCAAATGGATATGGCACCAAGAGCAATAGAACATTCAGTTCTTCTGTCACGATTGGAGCTTTGAAGTAGATTCTTGAATATAGCATATATTGCAGCCAACCGATACCATTTGAAATACCTACATGGATGTTAGACTACTTGACAATCTTATTGTTGAAAGACATACCACCAATGCTTAGATGGAATGGCAACAAGGCAGTTTCGTAATTGACCCATAGGGAAAGCTTCCAAGAGATTGAATGCATCACTAAGTCGAACACGGACTTCGATGCGAGCACATCCATCTTGTGCGTCATTGAGGTTTTCGTTGTCGCCTGTACAATCGAAAAGCACGAGACTCATCTTCTCCACCTTCTTGACCAACTTATCCAATGAAGGAAGAGACAAAAGATCCTTTGACTCAATTTCTGAGAACAGACCCTTGTGTTGTTGATAAGCCATGGTCTTCTCTGTCGTATAAGCTTGGATATAGGTGACATTATCCCGCTTGCCCTTAGCACCCGGACTGCATCTGAATCCTGATATGTCTTTGAGGTGCATTGTGGGATCCAGAATAAATGACTGCCTGTCCATAAGATTTACGATTTCTGCTTCATTAAGACTTGGAAGGCAGTAGCGAAGAAGGTGTTGGTGATTTGATGTACGCCAAGCAATAACATGACCAGGGATACCTAATTCCATGGCGACATCAAGTTGCCAGTCGTCTTGTTGAATTTGATTCATATCTAGACAGCGAGTGAGATCGTTGAGTGCGTTGACTTTGTCTGGTTCGTCGGTTGGATCATGAATGGTAGCGCCTTTCCAGCCTCGTAGTTCATGGACGAAGTAGGCATCCCTGAAATAGGGACGAAGTTGTGCCAGACGATCGAGATAAGCACGACCAAAGGCAGGAAGAATGTGCGCAGGCACATCCAAAGATCCTAGATGAATCCTGCCAAGGTTGTCGCGATAGAGCGTGAGTGCTGAAGAGTAGGATGATGGCCAGTGAGTAGCCATGTTTGAGAGATGGTCGATTGCTACGGGTCGTAGACAATTGTTGTATATGAGTTCGAGGTCTTGAGAGGGAATGGCACGGGACTCATTAAGACCACGCATACGAGGGAAAAATACACGAATTATGGATCTGTTTGCGACCTTGCCGAAAGCAAAGTTGGGAATGGTATGCATCGGAACGAGGGCAGGCTGGTCCTACACAATGGTGCATTTAGAGATGATCAGGTCGAACATAAGAGAACTGACCTGAATGAATGCAAATGCCTTCACATGGTTTGGTTTCGTGAGGACATCCCTGAAAGGAGGCATGGGAAATAAAGCGAGATGGGTATTATAGGGGAGATCTTTCGTGGCTCCGATCAGAGAATCGTAGTCCCGAGTGACATGATATTGTCTTGGCTGGAGAAGGTCTTGGCAAGCATTGAGAGTAATATGGCGTGATACGTTGTCGACAGAGGTACGACCTGCAAGAGTAAACTGTAGAAATGCCTTGGATGCTTGAATCTCTTCGTCTCGTGACAAGTCATCCTGCTGCATACGAAGGTACAGACGTTGTGCTCGTGCAACGAATTGCTGAAACGAGAGCTGAATGCCATTTTCCTCGTGATCGTCAGGATAAGCACGATGAGCCATTTGGTGTCGATAGCTTAAAGTCCTTTATATGGTGATTGGATCCCTGGTAGAAAGTGACGAAAGTGAGTCAGAGGGGGGGAAAAGGTGCACGATAGTCAAGCAGCTGATACTTATACAACGATAGGTATGTTGACCCTTTTTTTCGGGTAACGTAGACCGTTCGATTTGATGCAAAGCGATTGCAGGGTTGATACTATGCGAGGATTTGTCGTAAGGGAGAATTTTCACGTACGGCATACTTACGGAGGTTAACGAGATATCAATATATATATGCTTGCTTCATGGACGTGGATCCTTGTTTATCATAGCCTGTACCACATTGATAAATCTTTTATTTCAGCTAGGGGAACAATTTAACTTGAAAGGATTGCACATTACAATACTACATATATGAAAGTTAATGAATCAGGTCGATGAACTGACTGAACACAACACAAGCAGCTCCTACATGTTAATATGGACAACCTGAATGC
The DNA here is from genome assembly GCA_038094295.1 of Tylopilus aff. beelii. Lineage (NCBI taxonomy): Eukaryota > Fungi > Basidiomycota > Agaricomycetes > Boletales > Boletaceae > Tylopilus > Tylopilus aff. beelii. The sequence goes on along the minus strand of JBBPTU010000970.1, from coordinate 10,583 downwards.
AAGCTTTCTATCGCAAGTTTTGAGATCTGTTTAGTCAATACAGACAGACTGATGATGGCTTACTGAGATCGTATGTATAGATTACAAAAGCTTATGAGATCGACTCGGGTCATGATGTATGTAGGCTGTCAGAACTGCGCCTTCCAGGACGGAGAGCCACTGCCCAGGTCGACCGATCACGTGACGCGACCTGCTTGCTGTCTTCTCGCCTTCCTGGACGGAGCGGCGTCAGGTCAGTACCCTGTCACATGACCCAGCCACACCAGCCTGCTCGCTGCCCGCCTTCCCGGACGGAGAGATCAGCACCAGCACACGGTGAGCAATTCACACTCACTGAATGGAGGATGCATGCCATTCAAACAGCAGGGCGGTGAGGGTCATGTCCAAAGGCCATAGTTGAAAGAAATAGGCGAGATAGAAAGTGAGCACAAACCATTGAACCGAACGCACCCGTTTTGAACTTCAATGGCTGGCAAGCGATGCCTAGTGAGGATTGGTCGGTATGCACAATCCCTGTGAAGGGTGGTGAACATTGCGATTGAGGGCCTCGAAATAGCACTCATTCGACGCCATTAGCTGTGGTAGCTTGTGAGGTTGCGGTGGTTGAAGGGACGGTAAGTAGTTGCGGCTAAGTCGAGAGCAAGGAAGTGTGGTTGAGGCAAGCAGTCAGTGACAAGAATGAATGGTCAGGTCCACACATTCCTTGATCGACGCAACCTCGAAACTGACAGCATGCACAATGAATTGTTGAAAGAAAGGGTAGTCGTTGACGAGCAACTGTGTCATTCGATGAGGTTCAGAATGCAGAGGTTCGTCGATGTAATGAACTATGTCTGACAAGGTTTCATTGGTGAACACTGAATTACAGGGTCAAGATAGAATGCCTTGCTTGAATAGTCAAATGATCAACAGTGACTGAGAACTTGAAAAACAAGTATACGAGTATGGATGACACGGTTTACAGTATGGTCAATGTATTGCATATTAGTAAACTAGTAGCAAGGAAGTTACAGTTACAGGGTATAGTTGCCAGTGACTGCTAGAAGATAAACGGGACATGGTATGTCATGCAAAGCTGTTCTCCACGTCAGTGCTATCTTCACCCTGTTCCAAGCTCACCAACAGTGAGCTGCCGGTGCGTGTCAGCTACAAGTCCCGTGTGAAACGTCAACTCACTGAGTCACTGTCAAGAATGTGGTGGGCCAGTGTTCCTCTGCTCAGAACTGCTGGTGCATCGAGGGTTTATGCTGTACAGGGCAAGCTTGGTGATCACAACTGGATAAGGCCAATACCATAATTCCCGACCTTGCCCTCAGGCACCAGGGTCATACCAAAGATACGGTCCGACACCAGAAGTTGTTCTGACGTGTTAGCATTGAGGCCAGATGAATTGGCTGAATTGTCCATATTCTTTGCGACCCCACTAGATCCAGCAATGGTTGGCAAATGGGCGGACAGAGAGACAAATCTTGGGGTAAATGAAGCGGCAATACAGACCGACGGTGACGCGAATTCAGGATGATTTGCCGTAAGTTTTGCTTGGGTAGTGACATCCGTGGGCGAGAGGCGATTGAGTTCCAGTGCTTGAGTTTTGACCCATTCCAAAGGTTCTAGGTCTTTGAGTAAGAAGTCGTCCTTGAGAAGCTGGACTCGGACTGGCAGTTCGACATTGTTGTTGCTGTTGTGATGAATCCACGAAGGATATTCTTTGGTAGGACGTATGTGTACGAGGCAGCATCGTCTTGCATGTCATTGTTGGACACGTAAATGTGTTGAAGACGAAGTGGCAGATGAGTCGTGGAAATAGTGCGAACACGCCAGTCAGCTTTTCTGCTAAACATTTGCTGCTCATAGCCCGACCAAGAATGCTCGACTTTGCATGGACACCGTCTGTCGGTATATTCCCGTAGTCCTCGCGTCCTCACTTATACTCTGACCTAGTTGGATGTTTGACTTTTGCCAAGTCCAAGGCACACGAAGCATTGACTGGAATGTCTGTCTTGCACTGCCAGCCCGAATCCGAGGATCTTAGCCTTGTCATCGTCGTACATGAGAAGCGAGTTTGGAAGTCGAAGGCGCAGGTCGGGGGTGAGGTGCTCGGCAGAGACGATCCGATCAAGTACGACTTGTCTTATACCTTGGCACGACCGAGTCATTTCTTTTGCAATTCTCGCCATTTAGTACTTATCTCGATACTTATCTCGAGGGGCTAGGGTGTAGTTTGTTCAATGCAACGACATGCATGTACACAGTATATCGATAGACAAACGAAAAAGAAATGCATGACAGGATAATGTACGCGTAACCGACTTGGAATAGAGTAGCAAGAAAAACAGATCTGCGCAGTGGTAGTCAAGCGATTATTGCATACTACGTGACAATTGAATATTGAATGGCGACTTACTGGGATGCATTGATCGCTTTACTTGCCTCCCCGCTTCTTCTTCGATCTCGCCTTGGAGTTGCCACTGCCATCGCGATTCTTCGCGAGAGACGCCGCGTGTGCACCGCCAATCAGCGGCATCACAGTGGAGCTTTCGGGAGCGGGTCGACTATGGGATGGTGCGGCGGGACGGTGCGGGATACTATACACGACAGGGTTAACCTGCGACGGGAGAGGTGTGAGGGGACTGCTGTGCGACGGGCCAGCATCTGTAGGTCGTTCTGGCGTGCGCAAACCAGCCCTTGCGACGTCTTCGTCCTGATCTGGATCGTTTTGACCGCCGGGTGCGCTCAACGCCGCGAGGATCGGGTCGTCTTGAGTGAGGTCCAGCATGTCGACGTCAGGAGGGGCGGTATCGACGACAGAGAGGTGCCTGGTTGCCTCTGTGAGCGACGCGTCGGCAACGTTGCGAGTGTCGACGTCCATCGAAATTTGATGACCTGGCGTGGCGACCTTGCTGCTGGTCGTCTTGACCCCGCGGTTCCCAGTCGTGTCCTTGCGCGTGCGTTTGTAAATCTTTACAGGAGAGGTGGGGGGACTTGTGACCGATTGACGGCGTTTGGTTCCAGGTTCCGGCGAGCGGATACGAGACTTCTTCAAGCCTTCCTTGTTGCGACCGCTTGGTTCGGGAACAGCGTCGTATGTGGGACCGTCCATCGCATCGTCTTCTGACTCGATGGGTGACTTGGCCTTCGTCTTCCCTTTCGCTTTCTCTTTGGACTTCCCTTTACCCTCTTTCTCGCCAGATTCAGTCTTAGTCGCTGGTTCTCCCGAGACGCGAGGATGTTCGATAACATCTACGACCTCAGTCGTAGGGCCTGCCACAGGGTCGGCAGGTGCTGGGTTGTCGAGCTAGGTAAGATCGTGGTCAGTGGAGTGGGCCAGCTGAATAGATTGAGCGACTCACCGTAGGATCCACGCCTGTGTCCACGTTCACGACGGCATTGGCTTTGCCTTTACCCTTCGCCCTGGGTTTGGGTTTGGGACGAGGCTTCGTGCGGCCTTTGCTTGCGCTCGCGGACGGTGCCGCTTCAGGCTCGGGAACGGCCAGAAGATCGTCGTCCTGTAGATCGAACATATCCCCTACGACGACCATAGTTAGAACTTATCGTATGGTACATGCAGAATAGTTTCACTTACTGAAGACGGGGTCCGTACCGATAAACGCGGCATGGAGTTCGCCCTTGTCGAACGAGATGTTGTTGAGAAAGACGTCGGGTGTCCCAAGAGCAATGAGTCGATAGACTTGAACTTGCTTCTCTTGAGGGTAGCGAAAGATACGGCCACGTAATTGCTCGTCGTCGAGTGCTGACCACGTCGTATCCTTGATGGAATAAACAATGCTGTCTCGGACATAGCTCTGACGAGAGACTTACCACGATGACCATGACGTTAGCGCACGCAAGGTTGAGACCGACCAAACCGACATTCGAGAGTATGAGTACGCGGGGGCCGTCATCCCGAGTCGACGCACGGAACGCGTTGAGGGCTTCGACGCGCTTCTTCGGGGTCATCGAGCCGTTCAGTTCTATGACGGATATACCGTTTAAGTCGAGAATCTAGTTCCGACTGACGTTAGGACAGAATACCGAAATCCCAGCAGCGCGTACTACTCACGTCGACGATGGCTCCGTTCGAGGAAGGGAAGGCGGAGTAAACGACGATGCGGTCGCACTCTTTATATTCTTGACTGTCGGTGGTATGATCAGGGTTCAAGTCGAGCGTTTGGCCGTCCTCTTGCGCTTTCAGTGGTTGCTGACCATCCCTGACGAGGTGATGGGAAATGACTTGCGCGAGAACGTCGAGTTTAACAGTCTTTTCGGGACTGTCCTTCCAATCCTGGAGGGAGGCGGGCTTGATCCAATGTTCACCGTGTTTTGGATTGAGGCGAGGATGGAGCATTGATCGACGGAATTCAATATAGAAATGCTGTGAAGGTTTGATAAGCATTGAATTCACTACGAACCACAGGATAAAAAGGATTGAAACGACAACGCGGCAAGAGGACGTTGTGAACAGTCCGTCCCGGACGGCGGAGCGCGAGACGATGCCACGAACGAAATGTGCAAAAGGATCGCCGTCCCAGACGGCGTGGGGTGGCGTGTCTCCAGTAAGGCCGCAACATGCACAGTGTCGCGTAGAACATATTCGCCGTCCTGGACGGCGCATGCGTACGGGTTGGTGCAAGGTGAGAACGCGCACGGTTAGAGACAGAAAGCGCGTTGCGCACGGACGCGTGACGCGTGAAATAAACTACCGTTGACAGAGACAGGGTCGCCGTCTTGGACGGTGAGTCGTGACGCGTGACGTGTACACGTAAGGTACATGCCACAAGTCAACACGCGTTGACAGGAGCAGGGTCTCCGTCTTGGACGGCGAGTCGTGACGCGTACACGTAAGGTACATGCCACAACGGTTGACAGGAGCAGGGTCGCCGTCTTGGACGGCGAGTCGTGACGCGTACACATGAGGTACATGCCACAACGCGTTGACAGGAGCAGGGTCGCCGTCTTGGACGGCGAGTCGTGACGCGTACGCGCGAGGTAGATGCCACAGTCAACAGCGCGTTGACAGCAGCGCGTTCGCCGTCCTGGACGGCGAGTCGTGACGCGTACGCGCGAGGTACATGCCACAGCCAACAGCGCGTTGACAGCAGCGCGTTCGCCGTCCTGGACGGAGAGTCGTGACGCGTGACGCGTAACACATAAGGTAAAGGAGCTAAAGCTACAGTCATAAGTCTGAAATGGTGGGTTACGCAAGGTCACCTCTAGGTAGTCAATGCCACGGTTGAAACGTTGACCGGTCAACCTGTAAATTAGAAAGTAACGCGTCGATAGGAAAACGACGCGTTGTCAAGGTCGCCGTCTTGGACGGCGACTCGCAACGCAAGACCGTGTATTCGTCATCGATAGAAATGAAACGTAGACAATCAAAAACAAAGTAAAATGGTAGACTCACCTTTCGAGTGTCCGCAGCAGCGGCCATGGGATTGTCTTTGACAATCTCCTCCGCGTGACTGCGGAGATTGCTCATCTCCCAGGGGTACATACGTAGGGTTAGAAAATGTTCGATGTACGGTCGCATACCGAACAACTTCTGATTCCGGTAGTCGAGGGAATCGATCGTCCGGCGAATGACGTGCGTACTGAATCGATCGCGCATGATCTTCATCCAGCTGCGCATGCAGGATCCGAATTCTAGTTGCGGCGCCGTCTTGTTCACTTTACCAACGAGCGTCCCGCGCAGTTGATTGCCTTCGATTCCCGCCTCCCGTGTGGCCTTCGTATCACGTCGACTCGCGGAACTCAGTTCCCGATTCATTTGTTGCAACTCGGTTGGATTGTCGAATCCAGCGATACCGAGGAGGTCGCCCATAATCCACAAATCCTAAGTAATCCTCTGAGTTTAATTCGAAGAACAGAATTAAAAATGTGACTTACTTGAGCTTTCGTGGTCACAGGTGTTGCCGTCAACGCGACTAAACCAAACGCGAGCTTACGTAGTTCACGACAGGCGACGTGAGCCCAGTTGTATTTGCGGCCCGTGTGGGCCTCGTCCACGAACATGAAGCCGTATTTGCGCCCGTAGAGCGTCAGCTTGCTGTTGCGCTCGTACTGCGCTAGTTTGACTCCACGACCTGCCTCGTTCTTCTGTCCCGGTCGAAAACATCGCGAGGCGTCGTCTTGTACCGCCTGTAAATAGAACATCGATAAGAGAACGTTCGATAACACGAAACTTACCGTGTACGTCGCGAGAATCAGTCGCTGAGATTGGATTTGATGACTCTTCGCAAACAGCGCGTCCCACCAGTTACCTCGCTTGTCGAATCCGCCGATGTACGGAAAGAGGTCGAACGACGCAGGGCGGAGGTAACGTTTCACCTCCCGCTCCCACTGATCTCTAAGGTTGACCGGACAGACCACGATGTGTGGCACGTCCGGGATCAACCCGTCGGTCGAGGCAAACCGTCGTTTTGCTAACGTACAATCCCAATCAGCATAGATCTGTGTAATAGAACGTCGACTCACCGAAATTGCCGGGATAGTCCCCCTTTTCGCGAAAGCACGTCCGATAATACGACAAGCAGGCGATCGCACCGATCGCCTGCATCGTCTTCCCGAGCCCAACGCCGTCCATCAGCAACACGGGCTTACCGTCGAACGCCCGCTCCAACATTCGGTAGATACCGACGAGCTGATGCCAGCGTGGTTTCAGCGGAACCCGCCCCTTCTCGGGGTCGCTCAACCACGCTTGGCCTTCGTTGCTCCACGGGTCGATCGTCCCGTGCGGATCCGTCCACTCCTGGAAGAACGGGAGTCGTTCGTTCGACATCCCGAGCATCGTCCATAATTCCTTCTCCGTCTTGTCTTTCATTTCTTCGACCCCCTCCTTCCAATCGGTGAGCTCGATCGACGGCTCCACGGTGAGTTCCACGGGTTCTTCGGTGTCGGATTGGATGTTCTCGAGCGTAGCCTTGATTAGCGACGTGATTTCGCTTATCTCGGCTTCGCTCGCGAGCTGTTCGAGTGCTTCGCGAATAGGTTTCGATAGTTCTACGTACATGAGCGACGAGTGTAAGTAGTACTGCAATACACGTACTTTTCGCGACCTCGCTCGACGTGTCCTTCCTCACGGACGCGAGCATACCGTCCAAGGCGGTCGTCCATTCCTCCAGAGTCGCGAGCGTTTCGGAGTCCTGCCACTTCACGAGCATCGTTGTTGCCTTGCGTATCTCGCGTACCAGCGCGACGATTTCCGATGCCTTGGGGTGATAGCCGTCCTTACATAGTTCTGTAGACCGGTTTAGTGTACGTACGACGTCGAACAAACGATGTACTTACTTTCGAACTCCTTGCGAATCTCATCGACGGCCTTCGTCATCTTTCCGAGTTCAGTCGCCAGTGCCTTGCGGTAGCGGTTCCACGTCTGCGCGAGCAGAGTGTTGACGAACCTCATCACCGGTTTTCGTAGCGCCGTACCGTTCTTGACGTACCCTTCGTCGCCGAACAGCGCATCGGCCACGAAGAGTCGCGCGTCGTACACTTGGGATTCGTCGAGACTCGGTAGCTAGTTCCGTTAATTCATCGTGTAGCGACACAATGTATGTACTTACCGTGCGTGTGTCGTGCTGTTCCAGTACTTGATACGGGTTACGTTCCTGTTGCGTCAAAACCTCGTTGACGGCCTTATTGATCGACGCCGACAGTTTCGAGACCCGAATGAATTCATTCCAGGCCTTGCGTCCGGTAGTATCGTTGTCCGCCCGGCGCCCAGACGCATACGAATCTTGCTGGTCACCTTCGGGCAGACCCCAAAGGTTTTCGGCGAACGTCTTGACCGCTTTTGCGACACCGACTTTCCATAGTGGATAGTTTGGGGCCGGCGTGTCGTCATCAGCGTCGTCTTCGAAGTGCCAGGGTACGCCGTGGATGTTTGTCAGCGTTTGCCACGATATTGAGGTCCATGGCAACCCATCGGTGTTGCCCAGGAGGAGGAGTGCAGCGCTGAGTGAGACTGTGGGCATGTTTGAGGAGGGGAAGTCAGTGGATCGAGGTAGGGTTGAGTGACGGAAAACTGAACGCACCGTATGCTCGCTTGCAACGCCTGTGAATGCCACGCACCCCGTCGTTCGATGACAAGATCTCGATCGATTTAAGTTGCGGTGACAGCTGCCACCACTTACGGAACTAATCTAAGATCACCTTTATTTGGAATCACATTAAGTCACCTGACCAATTTACATCACTAACCTTCAACCACACAGCTCGCGTCTCGCCGTCCTGGACGGCGGGCATGTGCACCCTCCTGTTGCACCATCTCCACCGCTCAGGTAAGTACTACTACCCACGATCCCACTTGACCTATAAGGCCACATCTTACCTGATCAACCCTTCACCACGCAGTACGCGTCTCGCCGTCCTGGACGGCGGTGTTGCACCATCTCCACGTTCAGGTAAGTACCACTACCCACTATCCCGCTTGGCCTATAGGCCACACTTACCTGATAAACCCTTCACCATGCAGTTCGCGTCTCGCCGTCCTGGACGGCGGTGTTGCACCATCTCCACGTTCAGGTAAGTACCACGCCCACTATCCCACTTGGCCTGTAGCCACATCTTTCCTGATCTACCCTTCACCACGCAGTACGCGTCTCGCCGTCCTGGACGGTGGTGTTGCACCATCTCCACGTTCAGGTAAGTACCACGCCCACTATCCCACTTGGCCTATAGGCAACATCTTTCCTGATCTGATCTACCCTTCACCACGCAGTACACGTCTCGCCGTCCTGGACGGCGGCGGTGTTGCACCATCTCCACGCTCAGGTAAGCACCACACCCACTATCCCGCTCGGCCTATAGGCCACATGTTACCTAATCAACCCTTCACCACACAGCGCGCGTCTCGCCGTCCTGGACGGCGGGCCACCCATCAGGAAATTTAACACTCTATTCACCCCTCGATGATGTGGTCGCATTGGGCCCCGCTGAAGAGACGTTGGCGAAGAAATTCACTGATCTGACCATCCTTATCCGTAGGCCCTCTTCGGTCTTACACCCGGTAAGCATACCCTTCTCCGGTAGGTTTTTTCACTCTGGTTCGCAACGTCACTCACACCACTATACTGGCGACAACGATAACCTAGCAGCAGCGGGAGCGACCCCGCTGCCACAACCACCACGTCGTCAATCGCGACGACGCGTCTACGCCAACCCTGCCACTACGCCAACCCTTCCACTACGCCGACCCTGCCACTACCCCAACCCTGCCACTGCGCCAACAACAACGACGTGGCAGCAGTGACCCCGCTGCCACCACCACCGCGTCGTCAACGGCGATGACGACGCGTCTTCACCGACTCTGCCACTGTGCCGACGATGACGACACAGCAGCGGCGACCCCGCTGCCACAACCACCGCGTCGTCAATCGTGACGACGCGTCTACGCCAACCCTGCCACTGCGCCAACGACGACGACGCGGCAGCAGCGACCCAGCTGCCACCACCACCGCGTCATCAACGGCGACGACGACGCGTCTTCACCGACCTGCCACTGTGCCGACAACAACGACACAGCAGCGGCAACCCAACTGCCACCACCACCGTGTCGTCAATCGCGACACGTGTCTACGCCAACCCTGCTACTGCGCCAACGACGACCACGCGGCAGCAGCGACCCAGCTGCCACCATCACCGTGTCGTCAACGGCGACAACGATGCGACTTCACTGACCCTGCCACTGCACCGATGACAACGACACAGCAGCGGCGACCCAGCTGCCACCACCACCACGTCGTCTACGCCGACCCTGCCACTGCGCTGACGATGACGACACAGCAGCGGCAACCCAGCTGCCACCACCACCGTGTCGTCAACTGCGACGACGCGTCCACGCCGGCTCGATGAGAACAACACAGCAGCAGCGGTAGCAACCTCGCTGCTACCACCACCACTGTGTCGTCAACTGCGACGACGCATCTTCACTGACCCTGCTACTGTGCTGACAACGACAACAACGAGCAGTGGCAGCAGCAGCGCCCCCACTGCGACAACTGCGGCGCCAACCATGACGTGTCCATGCTGACCGCTGCCACCACCACTGCAACAACAGCGACGAGCCCTATTGCCATCACCATGTCGTCGCGACGACAATGCCTCTACGATGGTAATGTGCCTGCGCCGATCAAACAACAGAGGATGACAATATGCAGCGGTGATAGTAAGTGATGCGGGGTAGCTACTAGTAGTACTTAGTTTTACTTAACTACTTTAGCTACTTGTACAAATTTTTTCGAGTGTGAAAGTGCTGTAAAGTGAGGTAAAGGGTGACTAAAGTAATAGTTCAATTTCCTAATGCATGTATGCACTGTCCCCTTTCCAGGACAGAGAGCTCTCTGTCCTGGAAGGAGGACAGTGCATGCATGGCCCATAGAGAGCCCTGGGTCATGTACTCACATCCTCCATCCTGGAAGGAGAGCCCTGTATTGGGGTACATATGCACTGTCCTCCTTCCAGGACGGAGAGCTCTGTGTAGCTATGTACACACATCCTCCGTCCCGGAAGGAGAGCTCTCTATGGGCCATGCATGCACTGTCCTCCTTCCAGGACGGAGAGCTCTGTGTAGCTATGTACACACATCCTCC
>JBBPTU010000969.1:0-15882 GCA_038094295.1 Tylopilus aff. beelii | reverse complement strand
AATCAATTCGTAAGTAGATCATCAATTTCGGAGCCTGAATGAGGGCAAGTGATGTTGATTGTCCTCATCCTCAATAGAATGGGCTGATCAACCTCGGCTGCTCTCCTATCAACCTCAGCTTGTGAACGCCTTAAAGGTGCAGAGCTGTGCAAGTTACCATAATAGCGTCATTCGAGGTATTTCTTCTGTTTAAATATTGGTAACTGTATTTTGTCTACAAAGGAATCTGTACGCAATTGCGATTATATGTGAGAGATTTTGGCTGAATTGATAGTATTGTTTTAAGCGAGTATCGTGCTGAAAGAGAATGCATTCTATTTGGAAAGCTTGAGTCGGATTACTTTCAACCATACGACCTGAGTGTGGGTGAATGAACGGATCACGCGGCCGTGCCACGGGCGAGCCTGAAACAAATATCATCTTAGATGCATGACGACAATTGATGGCACCAATCAGGTTATTGCTGCTGTGTCTGCAAACTTGAATATTTCATGTTCAGACCACAAGAATCGAATCCCACCACTTGTAGCTAGTAGCGCTAGTAGTGCGACTTTGTCTTCTGACTCTTCCCTGCTGGTTTACTGGGAACGTCACACGTGATCATCAATCGACTGAAGGTTCAGACAATAACACCGTATGGTCAATCCCGAAAAACCACCATAAGTGCTACTCTGAGCCTGAAATAATAGGCCTGCAAATTATTTAACAGGTCGACCACTATTTGGAGCACAGACTGAGCTTACCGCAATTTAATTTTAATTTTCACAGTCCCTGCCAATGGTAAGTGGGGGACGGCGTCCAATTTCGCTTGTGACTTCATCGATGCCTCCTGGATGCCTCCATCAGCTCATGTAGCATCAAAGATATATTGAGGTACGTCCCAAGTTCATGGCCGGTTGCCGCACAATGTCCTACATCTTTCCGGCCGGTCAAATCCCGCTGTACCAAAATACTTCAATACAAGGCACTGGTGTTCGGCGTGGAAAAGATAAACCGTCCAAACCGGATCGCTGTTGCCCAACCACAAGGTCCCCGAAGGGCTTATTTTCAGCCGTTTTGAAATATTGGCTTATGTTGGCGGCTATCTTAAGGTCGATCAATCTCCCCGTGCGAGTTGAGCACTGATGGATGCACAATGGCCTAGTCTATCATGATGTTGTTCGGCTCGGTGCTGGAACAATGGTTCAGGACTCGTTCGATGTCTATGAGCCACCTCATCGCTGATCATGATGTTCACATACATTGTACTGTGCTAGTAATCATTCATTTTCTCATCAGGGCGCTGACTCGGATATATCATTGGATCTATGCAACGGACGAACACTTCATCATTCCCCCTGAGCCCCTGCGGGAAGACTGTGGCCGGGGCCCTCGTGTCACATTGAAACGTTCACATTCAAGTACAGACGGCAATGGAAAGCCGGTGTACAACGCACCGAGGCACTCATGGGTTCCGACACGAATCATTACTAATTTCTTTTCTCCTTCCATCGTTATGATAGAATAACAGGTACACGTCTTCAGCAGACGGGCTGTGTATGGACCAATGAAAATGAGAGGGGAGTCTCTCCTCGCTGTATAAAAAGGTGAACCACGACTCACCTCACCATCAGCAAGACATCCCATCGCCTCTCGAGCAACTTGATTCACCCGCTTTCCACTCCAGAGATGTACATTCGCTTCTCCACCATTCTCCCCATTGCTGCCCTCGCTGCAGTCGTTTCTGCTGCGCCAGGTGCGCTCGAAGCCCGCGACGGCGGTAGCTCCAATTGCAACACTGGCCCGATCCAATGCTGCCAGTCCACCCAACAGGTGAAGTCTGTTCGTCTCTGGTGGTAGTTCCTGTTGCGCTGACAACTGTTGATGCCGCAGTCGAACCCAACGACGCTCAGCTCTCTTGGCGGACTTCTCGGGATTGTCCTTCCCGTTATTGATGGTCTCATCGGTCTCAACTGCAGCCCGCTCACTGCTATCGGCGTTGGAAGCGGCTCTTCTTGCACCGCGCAGACCGTCTGCTGCACTAACAACCAATTCGTGAGCGATCCTTGTTTTCGGATTCCACGGGCATGGGCACGGGCTGACCATTACTCAGAATGGATTGATCAACCTCGGCTGCTCTCCCATTAACCTCAGCTTGTAAACCGTCGAAAGGCTAAGAAAGTGGAGAAACTCTCGATATTTCTTTATTGGCTCACCTATTAAGATGGCCTTGTTGTGGTATCTCGTATGTAAAAATTATTGTGACTGAGTCAACGCTGTCATCCTTCGGTGGTTAAATGTGCTTCAGAGAAAAGGTATCCTATTGAGAATGGATCAATCACCCTTAGTGGACCGAGCACATATGATACTGACTATAAAAAAGCACAAACCTTTTGCAATGTGAGGTATTCATCGATCATATTGACGGAAATGCGTACCATTCACATCATGGTCATGGTGTCATAGACCTTGATCGGACGCTGTTGGAATGCACAGCATCTGGTTCTCGGAGTTACAACCAGGTTTTTTTAGTCGGCGCGATCCGGGAAATGCCGCAGTTACCGTTTGGATGTGACAATCCACAATTCGCGAACAAATGCACACTAGCCTTATAGTTATAGTACGGATCTTCAGCTTCAGGCTTCAAGGCATTGAAGAAATTCAAAGATGAAGTAGGGCCTGATATCTCCACGTTGTCGACTCACATCAGATGTGGCAATAGAAGTTCGAGGGCCCCACCAGAGTCATGTTTCATCTCATCCATCTTCGGCCTGCTCCACCACCGCCCCCTTTCTGGAAACGTCAAGCATGATTTTCTGTGGAACTATCCATGCGCCAGTGGAGCTTTGTCAGGGGAAATCATGAACCTCAAGCCACTCAACGACCTCTCCATCAATCAAGAAGAAGATTATTCTGTCGCGCTGTCTTTCATTGATCATGATAGGGCGCTGGTGGAGTTCGCGATTGAAATCACTCCTTGATCGTTCCAGGCTATCTATTTTCGCATCTACAAGTGAATTGGGGCTCGCACAAAGTCTTTGCCATGACCTAGGCTCAATAACTCGGGCGGTGTTCAAAATAACCCACATTGCACCAAGTTATGCCTCCCGCCATACGATAACCTCAAATATGAGGCCTCTGTTTCTCGCCGAATCACAGTCAAGATGAATACGTTAAATTCAAACTGTATCGCCATTACCTAGACCACGGTGTGAGGTCCCACCCTGCGGAAGGGACCTTCTCATATCAATGCATGAAGTAGTGTCTATAATATTTTCTTCGTCGCCGCTAGTAGTTGACCGACCCCCAGGTATTTTCCAAGAGGGCTTTCAACATGTTTTTTCATTCATTCATTCTTTTTTCGCGTACGTTGCACGTTTTGCTCTGGTCATTTTGTCATCACTCAATTCACATCATCGGCGGTCATTCCATTGCACTTATCCTTTGAGAAAACAGGGCCGGATCTCGGTCGCCGCATTGAAGTCATTTCCGTGATCCAAGTACCAATTGTGGACGATGCACGGGATGTCAGACTGCGACCTTGCATCATCGACCTTCCCTGCTCGTTCCGCTCCACATTTTCACAGGCGCATTTCTAGGGCGGCCGGGCTCTGTTCAGACGAACGCAGAATGAAGGATACAAAAGGAGGCACCTTTCGCCGTATAAGAAGCCAATTTCCAGTTCAGTTCATCATCAACAAAGCAACATCTCGAGCAATCTAATTCACCTACTCTCCACACCAGAGATGTACATCCGCTTTTCCGTTGTCCTCCCCATCGCTGCGCTCGCTGCGGTTGTCTCTGCCATGCCTGGCGCACTTGAAGCCCGTGGGGGCTCAAGTGGGAATCCTGGGTCCACCAATTGCAACACTGGTCCGATCCAATGTTGCCAGACCACCGAAGAGGTGAAGTTTGTTCGTTCGTCGCGCTAGCTCCTGTTATGCTAACAACCGTCCGTGCGGCAGTCGAATCCCACAACGCTCAGCGAGCTCGGTGGGCTGCTTGGCGTAGTCCTTCCCGTCATTAATGGCCTCATCGGGCTTAATTGCGATGCGATCACGGTCGTTGGCGTGGGAAGCGGTTCCTCTTGTACCGGCCAGACCGTCTGCTGCACTGACAATCAATTTGTGAGTTTGCTTACTTCCCGAGCAAATACGAGCGTCGTTGATCACTCTTTGTAATATAGGAGGGGCTGGTCAATCTTGGTTGCACCCCTGTCAGCGTCGGCCTGTGAACTGCGCAGTGAGAATGTGTGTGGAAAGTTGCTTGAATGGCTCCCTTTTTTTTTCTTCGTTCACTCGGCTTGTCGACTCTATTGGTGTATAAATCGAATGTATATCCATGTCGTATGTAAGGAAAGATTCGTCGGATGAGTCATCTCTCAGCCGATCGGTGCCTAACTCAAACGCAGCAGTTTATGTCCAGAATACGCTTTGACAGAATCGAGCAATCAGATTATCATTCAGAAGGTGACAAAACTTCTTTCTGTCAGCGGCTATTCGGAAATGAAGCGGTACGTACAAGTACCATGTGCCAGTGCCACACGTGGAGCCCTCGGAAACTTCATTCGCTTCTCTATTCAAGTTGTCCTTCACATCACCGACAGCAGTCGTAGGAGCTGATTAAAGTGAGCTCGAAGCCCGTGGCGGTGCTTCTACTGCGACACTAGCTCGATCCAGCGTGGCAATCAGACTTTCAACGTGAGATCCCTTCATCGTTCGTACTTTTGTGCTCCTCCATCGAAGACCCCATCAGGCTCGCCCGTACTCTGATCACTGTTTGATCTGGAACTGGTTCTATGAGGCCGTCTGTCGCACTGACAGCGACTTTGTGAGTTGACACACACATTGACCCAAGGCCGGGCTCATGTCATATTGATCGCGTTTCTCCGTACGGAAGAGTCCATAAAGGTTAACCTTGCTTGGCTCATTGGTTCAATTCTGATTTGTGGTATTAACAGGATTTCTGATGGAATAGATCAGTCCTTTGGTGTATAGATATGGTTATGTAAAATTGGCCAGTGGATAAGATCATCCTTTCAGACTCCTTCCTTGCCTCGGTTGAAGCGTGAGCTTGCTTGAAATATTGCTTTCCTAGTGACCATCATTATCGACGGATCAAGTTGGTACCACGTGGATTCGGAACTTCTAATGGACATACAACGACGGAAAGCCTTTCAATCACACCAGAGATTCTCATCGTTCATGACGCATCTGTGAACGCTCACCCAGGGACAGTATTTGGCGACGTGGACAGTCAGAACGGCCCAGGAAGCGCCGACGCAGATCGCGGTGTTGTCCCATCTACAGCGGCTGCACCCGTAGGACGTGTTGCTGCTAGGTTGCGTGTAGACATTGTCGGCTACGTATTCAGAGTACCTGTGTCACTACGCAAAGATTAGTCGATACATCCTGTGGTGATTCCTGCAAAACTCTCAGGACACCTCGGCGTAGATCCTGCCACAACGAGGAAACTATAAAAGTGAACGAAATGCTATGGTTGTAAATGCACCCAGTAAAGGCTGGGGCGATGATTGCATAGCGAAAGACGTACATACAAATCAAGACACGAGGTATGTGCACAGGATAACTCGGGGTCAAAGTATCGATCACGAGGCCAAGTTCATCACAAAGATGTTTGGCGCTTTGAATCCAAGACGGGAGCTCGTGTAATGATCCTTCTTCGACAGACCCTCGAAGTAAATCTTGTCCCTCAACCAGTCTGCGAAGCCAGAACATGAACATGATGGGCATTAGTCAGACCCATACACATGACGTACCAACTCGTTTGTAGCGGTTTGGCTGTGGAGTATTGTAGTACATCGCCCCGGGCCACCCGCCGCTCCCCTGATTGTTCTGCGACACGCGCTTGACTTGTTCTTGTAATCGCGGCGGAAGGGACGAAAATTCTCCGTCCGTGATGAAATTCTCAGTATACCTAGTTCCGCGGAATCAAATCGTCAGCTGATCTACGTAGGGAAACACACGAAAGACGTACTCTTTCCATATGGTGCTGCAAACGTCACCCGTGGTGACGCCCCGATCGTTGTGAACTATCGTGCACCATGGGCTGAGTTCGGTGATGATGATAAGGTCGGTGACGCGCGGCAGTGTGGCAGGTTCATCTTTGGCAGTGAAGGGGATATCGCGGTCTCTAGCTTCGCTGTTGAAACCTCCCGTGGAACCTGGCAATGAGACATGATTATACAGCTGGCCGAGTCGACCACGTTCATCGTACCAGTCACGAGATTGAAGATAAGGTTGAAGTTAGAATGGGTGCCTTGGAGGATGGGATGTAACTGGAGTTCGGTGTTGAGTAGGTAGAGATCGGTCTGAGATAGTACTGGACCATCTGCTCGGAGAAACCCGTGAGGAAGGCGTTTCGAGAATCGTCTTATTGTACTCACAGCTTGCGCCAGCGGCCCATTTGCTCACCGCCGAGTCACCCATAACCCTGCGTCTCTGGAAAAATTGAGAAGAAAGAGGAACTAAAAAGCTCTGTGAGCAGCGTCTGACGGGTTGTCGCGGCTAGCGATGATAAAGAACTCACGAAAAGAACAAACAGCAATGTCGTACAGGTCCAGTACCTTTTGTACGATCGGGGACAGTGGCAGTGTAACCTGCCAGATTAGATCTGAGTCACTGCAATGCGGCACAGCTATCCGTCTCTTTCCGCACGCCTAGCGCAGCTTCGCAGCCTGATAGCAGATCATGGCCCCTAAAGGCGGCAACGCTAAGAAAGAGAGCGGTCGCACGAAAAAGGCGGAGAACGAAGCCAAGAAACAAGAGGTCGCGGCGGCTGAAAGGGTATGCTGTTCTCTGGACACCGCTCGGCCACAGCTGATCAGTCTGGTGCTCTCAGGAACGGAAGGAAGCCGATAAATGGGCAGAAGGTTCCAAATCAAACAAGTCAAAGGAGGAGCGAGATGCAAAGCGCCGCGACGAGCTGGCGCGTAAGGCGGAGAACGCACGTTTACTTGCAGAGGAAGAGGCAACTGCGCCATCCAAGGTCAAGAAAGCGCCCAAGGCTGGGGAGAAGAAAACAGCCAAGGCTTCCACGCCTGCGGGCCCCGATGCGATTGCTGCGGGCGGGGGTCTCAGTGGGAACAGCCCAGAAAAGACGAACGATGCTTCTCCTGAGAATACGGAAAGCTATGCGGCTACTGGGATCGACAATGCGCTTGATCTTCTCGAAGTGGTTACTGCCAAGATGGACAAGGCCAGCGTTGGACAGCAAGCCGCTGGCATCGAGAGACATCCAGAGGTTCGTCATCGTCGATATTTGTCACGCACATGCTCATCCGCCCTCTCGTACCTCAGCGGAGGTTCAAGGTTTGTTGGGCCTCGACATCGATCGGTCTATTCAAATCGCTTAATAACTTTACAGGCCGCTTTCGAAGCTTATAAGGAAGGAGAACTCCCAAAGCTCAAAGCTGATGTGCGTGCATGCCTCAGTGTCGTTGTATAACGCTGACTGTGGGATCTGTAGCATCCTGGCTTGCGGCTACAACAGTACCTCGTCAGTTATAAATTTAGACCACTTTTCACTTATTCATAGCATCAAACTACAGGACATTTTGCACAAGCAATTCCAGAAGTCTCCAGATAATCCGTAAGCATCCAACGTTTGTTTGCATAGCCCGATGTTTATCAGGTTACAGATTCAATCAGGTGACTGTCGCTTACGATGCTTCGAAAGAAGAACGGACACAGGCCCTGAAGGAAAAACAGGACGTGGTGCAAAAGAGGATGCGGGTTCAATCAGATTGATGAACCTCTAGGCACTTCTAGCTCTCAACATTAGGGGGTTGTTCGGTACTTGTCGAGTTCGATCTTGGAACCCTCGATACCATATCGGCAAGGGTAGTGGTGTAACACTTCTTAGGGGACAATCTTGAAAGCATCATTGTATCGCGGGAATGACCCCACCTTCCAGAACATTGCATGGCTTCGGAGTGCCCACGTATGGGCATACTGCACTGGACTTAGGGCTTAATAACAGCAGTGACTCGCAACGCACTTCTGCCTTTTTACGATACTCGTGCTATTACCTGTGTATGACGTGGAGGGTATGCATGTTGGACGCGTGGTTACACGGTTTAAGTTTGCTATTGAATCAATCACGAACACTCGATAGCATATCCCGGACATAGCAACGCGGCGATGACCCCGGACAGTCGGCCACTGACTGCGTTCTAGGGAGAAGAGATGACTGTCCCCCAACACCGCACTTCGTTCTTGGCTGCATTATGCGAACACAGGGACCCACCGGAAATCCATGACAGGCGACACAGCCAATTGGGGCCAGTGGTGCTGCGGCACTGCGGGCGCCTCGTGGACGCTTCCATGATTGGGCGGTGCATTAAGGGTGCGTTACATAAGCAGATGGAGCGTTATAAGACGTCCATGCCAGTGATACAATCCAAAACGACCAACTCGCTGATACTGCCATGCCTTTGATATCCGTCGTCTCGGTCGAATCACCCCCAGACCTATCGCCTATAGTACCAGAGCCAACAAACACCCTCCTCATCACCCAGGTCCCTCAGGACTTCTTCCAGCCCATCATCCTCGAAGCGCTCTACGACTTCTTTTCACTATACGGCAAGATAAACCAATGGGCACCGCTATCTTGCTTTGCACGGATTATGGTGGTTTACTACGGCGAGGACTCTGCCGAACAAGCGAAACGAAACTGTGATCCGTTGCTCATCCAACCGAGCCATGGGTAAGCAACTTGTTTCTTGGCCAGCGTTCATATGCTCACCAGACCCTCAGTTCTCCGACTACTCTACGGGTCTTCCGTGCTGACCGGAGTCCACTATTGACACACTCGCCACCATCGGATGATAATTTCTTGAGGCCTCCGCCGTTGGAAAAGAATTTCCTCGTATCTCCACCTGGATCACCTCCAGTGGGCTGGGAGCAGATTCGGGAGGATCCGCCAAACAGAGCGACACTAGCAGAGGATCTGATCACGGCATTGAGGAAACTCCAGCTACGCGAGCGGCACAGAGGCAGAGAGGTGTTACTGGAACCTGAGGAGGGCGTTGGTGTTGGTGTGTACGTGGAAGATGCCGATTCATCCGATAGTGAGGAGGAAGGAGAAGAGGAATTGGATTGGGACTATGGGACCCCTTCTCCGGCGTGTTCGCGATGGAGGCCCGCACCCACGGCCATGCCCCCGATGCCATTTACCCTGCGGTGATCTTGGTGAGTGGACGCTCTTGTATCATTTTCGACGATGATACCTATCAGACCTGTTCCGAGCGTTTGACTGCGGAAAGCGTTTTATTGCCATTTTATTTTACTGATGACTTTTTCGAGTCCCTGAACATCGCTGATCGTCTTTGTCTTATAGGGGACAACTTTAATTTGGACATCGTAATGCTGCTCCGTGGCCCAAACGAAGCTGCCTTGTAGATCTCGCGTTGCATTTGCATGGACCATGATGTATTGTTGAATTGCAGGTTTATGGCCTTAAAGGACTCTGTAACGTAGGATCTTTTTCTTATTTCTGCCAGCCGATTGGAACAGGCACACCATGTAACCTTCTCGAGGTATCTGTACTGTATAACTACATCGCGGGCGAGCTCCGTCAATCCCCCGTTACCTCCGTGCCCGGTCATCCGTTGGTAGGATCTTGAGTCTCAGAGGACCAGTTCATTCCACTCGCGCGAATGAACGCGACTACACCGCCACAACAGGGTTAACCCCGAAAATGGCCAGTGGTTGTAATTAGCCGAAGTTATTGTCTTCCAGAGGTCACCATTGTTCTTGGTTGCGACCTTTTCTTCTCCGCAACAACAAAAGGATGGCCATCACTCCCGACTTTACCCACCGGAGCGTTTCGCTCTTTCCATCTTCTCTTTCTCTTACACGTTCATTACATTCCTTCGTTGCCTCGACATGTTGTCGAGCATCCTTGCCGCCTCCCTTGCATTTGTCGCGTCTGTAGGTGAGTATCGTGCACGATGCATTGCGACCCTTCGTCCGCTTACATCCGCCAAGTCGCGCAATCACCTTCTGTTGTCTGCGTTGCTGGTCAATGCATTGAGGGTTATTCGAATACTACTAGTGAGTCATCTTTGCGTAGTCGGGTCTGGTTGTTTATTTCGCGTTTCAAGTTGGTAGCACTCTGTCGGCATCAGGAACATCCGTTCCAGTGCTTCTACTCCCTGGGCAGTATACCTCTTCGACGAACCCGCAACTTCTCCACAACCTCTTAACTTCCTCTTCGGCCACCTTGTCTCCCTCCGTCGGATTCGCAAACTCGAGTTCAAAGTCATCCATCTCTTTGCCGCTGACAGTACAACTTCAGCCAGGCATTGCGGTCTATCCTCAAGCATTCTTCTCTGGACAAGGATCATACACTGGTCTACCAAACTCTCCAATCACGAACGCATCCGTATTCAGTGCATCGTCGTTGGCACTTTCTGGAAATGTCTGGGCAGAAGTGTCTGCAGGCAGTAATAGTCGAGTCATTCTTTGGAACTCCATACCCGATATCAGTCAACTGCCTCAGACGGCTTCCGGGTCGCTTTCTCTTTTGAACTTGCAGTCTACTGCATGTTCACCGCCTTGCTCCGGCAATGGCGTCTGTTCCACTTCAGGTACCTGCACGTGTCCCACTGGATTTAACGGGACTTCATGCGAGTCGTGCGCACCTGGTCATTTTGGACCAAGTTGTCAAGCTTGCCCTCTGGGCTGCACGTCTTGCGACGACGGGATGACTGGAACTGGTCGTTGCCTTGCTTCGGTCGCCACAAACATGCCGTCGAGTTGTAACTGCATCAATGGGGAGTGTGGCACCAATGGCCAATGCACTTGCCTTCCTGGCTGGACTACCGCATCGAATGGTACCAAGTGCGCTGCATGTGCGTCCGGTTTCTTCCTGAACTCCGGGGGGAACTGCGAGAGTGAGTGGATGCATAAGGTTCCGACGAATATTTCCTGACGTTGTTGCAGTTTGTGCACTTGGTTGCGTTGAATGTGCGAATGGATCTGGTGATTGCATAACCTGCAAGTCGGGCTTTACTCAAGATGCCAACGATCGTACTCTTTGTGACGCTGTTAAACAGCAGACCTCCAGCGGCAGTCCGTGTGGTGCAGGGAGCTATGGTGCTGGGTCCTCCTGCCCGCTTTGCTCTCCTGAGTGTCAGACGTGCACTGGG
Organism: Tylopilus aff. beelii; assembly: GCA_038094295.1. Lineage (NCBI taxonomy): Eukaryota > Fungi > Basidiomycota > Agaricomycetes > Boletales > Boletaceae > Tylopilus > Tylopilus aff. beelii. The sequence goes on along the minus strand of JBBPTU010000969.1, from coordinate 4,730 downwards.
CCTACATCTAATGATTGTGTTTTCTGCGCACCCGGTACTTATATGTTTAACGGATCTTGCGTCCAAACGAACAGCGGTGGTGTGTGTCAGGGTTCATTCCTCATCGCCAACAACTACAAGCGCGAGTGTGACAGTGGGTGCTGGCCCTTTACTCTTGAGTATTGCTGAACGATGGTCAATTTGCCAGGTTGTGGACCCAAGTGCACTTCTTGCCAAATTGCGAATTTCAATGTTGGGTCGACGATCAGTCAAGCTCAGTGCACTGGCTGTTTGCCTGGCTATGTGCTGTACCAAGGGGCGTGCGTTCCAAGTTGCCCTTCGGGAACCTTCTTGTCTCCTACCGACAACCTCACTTGCACTGGTTAGTACTCTCCAATCGTATCTTGTATATACCTTTACTTACATTTGAGTGTAGCGTGTTCTTCATCGTGCGGTAGTTGCTCTGGGAGTGCCACTTACTGCCTGACGTGCAGTAATGGCTTGCTTGCCTCTAACGGATCCTGCATTAATTCATGTCCATCAAACACCTTTAGCTCATCTGGTCGCTGCGTCCCTTGCCATCCCGATTGTGCAACTTGTTCTGGCGGAGCCTTCAATCAGTGCACAAGTTGCAATAAGAATCTACCGGTCCCCACGAACGGCCGTTGCCTAGCTACTTGCAGCCAAAACCAGTTCTTCGACACTACTTCATCCACCTGTCAATCATGCGATGGGAGCTGCGCCAGTTGTTCGGGTTCGGGCCCAAATAACTGCCTCGCTTGTTCTAGCTCCAGTCAAGTGCTACGTGGGGGAACCTGTGTCGCAGCCAACTGCAGTAGCGGAACCAGTGTCGTCCCTGGTCTTGGCGTATGTCTCGCCGAGCTCGTTTCGGTCCTTTCATCTTCCGGCTCCTCGTCTCTTCCATCTGTCCCGGGTATTTCTGCACCCACAAGCACGTCACGACCTTTGGCATGGTGGGAGATTCTTCTGATGACGCTCGGCTGTGCGTTTATTTTTGTCGCGTTCTTGTATTGCTGGCGCCGCCGTGCACGGAAACAACGTGCCAAGGAGACGGCAGCCTTTGCCTCCGCCAAAGCCCTTAACCACCAGTCTAACTGGAGGATGCGTCTCCTGCGTTTCCGCGCAAAATTATTTGGACACTCTTCAAGTGGTCCTCGTCCGGATTCTGATGAGATCGCACTCTGGAAACTGCGCGCTGCGGAGGAGGCACGACACAATCTGGAACTGGAGAAGCTCACTGATACGTATGGGTATTCGAGGGCGGGTTCCCCACACGAGCCCGGACACATAGAATCGCGTGCTTGGGAAAACCATTCTCAGCGGTTATCCGGAGCATCCTTGTATTCCGAAGTAACCGGGATTCCACAGCGGGGGCCAGAACCTCGGCAACCGGTGAGGACAAATCCAATGACCTCGCGATTTTCCTCGACCACCCTTGGCTCGTCGGTGTACAGGAAGCAGAGCCTGATGAGACGGGAACCCAAGCTTCCGACGGATGCTGAGGCGTACGCTGCCTCAGTTCGACAGTCGCCCACAGCACCTGGCGGATCACGCAATCCTTTTCATAAGCGCCAGTGAAACGGTTGCCCTTGCATTCACGAGTATTTAATAAATGTCTTCCCCACATGGACACACGACACAACTAGATTGTATTCGTAACAATCCTCACTTTTATTTCTTTTGTCGGCAGTTTTCTCTTGTAACTGTCGCTGTATCCATCCTTTGTATTGCATCATAGTGTATAAGCGGGTAGTTAATGTAGCAAAATGAACATTGCAACACGCTAGGCTACGTATACCGAATGTGCCTGAAGCCGCTGAGATGACCGCGAGAACGAGGTGACCATGGCTGCGGCGTGGCAGATGGGTGGCGGCTGTCTATCCTTGGTTGCTTCCGAGCCTGCCTCTTGGCCAATCCACGTGCCTCTGCACAGGACTCAAGGACACGCAATTTATCAATAAATCTGGATATGCCCACATCAGCTCAGCGCCCCCTTGTAATGGTTGGCAAGCGTCGACTGTTTTAAGCAACCTCAACTTTACCCCGCGTACCTCCCTCCCGCTGCCCCCGTCTCTACTGCAGCGACGCGATGATCATGTCCGTTAGTTCTATGGTGGGCAAACAAGCTCAGCCAGCCCAGTCCTCCCAGGTGTGGTATGACGACATCCCTGGGTCTATCTGCGGACCCGAGGATGGTCCCTGGCCACGCACGTTCACGCGCCTGGGGATGTCCGAGGCCTGGGCCAGGCTCGCCCACGAGTCGGACCCGCACCGCATGCCCTACGGTCCCCGCGGACGCTGGCGCGCCGACGCGATCAACTTTCAGCCCTTTGCCGGCGCGTCGAGCCAAGACCGGTACGCGATGAAACAGCTCAACGTCGGGGGACGAACGTGGACGCTGACGGCTGTGTTCGACGGCAAGTTCCTCTCGGCGTTTTTGATTAGAAAGCGATCTGACACGCTTCGTCGGCTTCCTTCTTCCTTCTTCTTTGCAGGTCATCTTGGCGATGCGACAGTGGCGCACGCGGCGTATCACATGCCTATCATCGTATGGGAGTTTCTCGAGGAGATGACGCGGAAGCATCGTGGACGCGCCGTCCCGCCGCCGCTGATCGCGGACGTGTTTAGTAGTGCGGTCCGGGCGTTCGATAATGCCATCGCCAACGATGTGTTGGATTTGTTTCCGGGCGGGTTGACCGCTGTCAGGGACATGCCGGACGAAGAGATCTATACCGTTCTGAACGATCACGCAACCGGCGGGGAAAACTTCAAGAAGGCGCGGTTGTGCATGTATGGCACGACAGCGCTGGTGGCGCTCATCGACCCTGACCACGAAAACTTGTGGGTAGCCAACCTCGGCGATTGTCAAGGAGGTGCGCACGGCGGATCCGCTCTCTTTCATTGTTGGCTGACGCTGCTTCGAAGTGATGATTTCTGAGACGAAGCACCGGACGTGGAGTTTCGAGGTGTTGACCACGAGTCACAATGGCGCCAACAAGAGCGAGGTGCAGCGCGTGAAGAACGAGCACCCGGGAGAGCCCGAATCCGTCATCGACGGCCGCGTTCTCGGTGCGATCGCACCTTTTCGATGTTAGTTTGGATCTCAGGCTTCTTGCCTGTTGTGTCCCCCTTCGTTTACGTCTGATCGGACTTACACGAACGTCTCCAGGTATAGGCGACACGCCATTCAAGCAGCCGCCAGAGTTCACGAGACGCATCTTGTACAACCTCTTCCCCGGCGGTCACGATACATCTCCGTGGGAAGAGTTTCTCGTCAGGAACTTGACACCACCTTACATATCCGCCATGCCCGAGGTGACGCATTATCCGCTCGGCGCGTCGGAGAATCGACTGCGGAAATACCTCGTATTGGCTTCCGACGGGTTTACCGATATTTGTGGGGAGGCGCAGCGGAGGGTAATCGAGCGGTGGTTGCAGTGCGTGGAATCACGATCGGGGTGTTACGAGTCGGATAACATGGCTCTGCAACTGCTTTGGGAGGGCCTCGGAGGGGACTTGGTACGGGTATCCAAGGTGCTGACAGTGGACTTGGACCTGCCTTGGTTGGACGACGTTTCGATCGTCGTGCAATCTTTGTAGGAGTTTCGCATTTTCTTGGGAACATCGCATACCCCGTCGCTAACCTAGCTTTCCCTTAATTGCCGTTACTATTTGTTTTCTGTCACCACTATTGTTTGTACCTGTTTGGTTAAACATAAACAAACAACGATCATGACAGAAACATATTAGGCACCACGCTCCTGGTCAGGAGCCTCCATCATGGCGGGGCCACTACTGACAGTCGAATCATCTCAGCCTCTTGAAGACTCGGATATCATGGAAATATATGAGGATGTTTGCAGGTCTCCTGATGATACCAAGCATGAGTATAGTGCGAATACCTTCCAGACTATCCAGGGGGAGCAACTTTCTGGTAGCATAGGCACCGAGAGCCTTCAAGTCACCGACGCGTCGAACGCGACAGGCACCAAGAGAAAGGTGCAGCACAACCCCGAAGAAGATGCAGAGGTATACGGTGCATCTCGGTTCGGTCAGTGGGGAGAATATATGCGGCGGAAACGTGCCAAGTTGCAGATCCAGAACGCGAGCATGGACACCGAGGGGAACGGCGAGTTGAAGAGCGACATCTTTAAAGGCATCTCTGTATACGTGCGTTTCCGTATCCAAATACATGTATTCAGACAGGCGATGATACGTGAGCTAACGTTGCTTATAGGTGAATGGCTGGACAAAGCCGTCCGTGCAGGATCTCCGAAGGTTACTTCTCCAGCACGGGGGTGTATTTCAACCGTATCTCGACAAGAAATCGACCGTGTACGTGCGGTTTGTCGTGTGATTCGCCTCGTATGTTTGACCTCGTCCTGCAGGACCCACGTCGTGACTTGCTCGCTCACTGCAGCCAAGGTCAAAGAGTTTAAGCACATGAAGATAGTCAGACCTGAATGGATACTGGAAAGCATTGCTGCTGGATTTCTCCTTCCTTGGACGAAGTACATCTTTCGACCCGGCGATAGATCGGAATCGTCTCAAGGCTCTCAGATCGGTCAGGCAACGCTTCAGTTACCAGCAGCTCAGTCGAGGCCGGTGACGATCACACCTGAGGTCGTACAGTCCGATTCCGGTGGAACTGAAGGAGTTGCTGGTCCAAGCAAGGGAGCCAAGCCAGAGCTGCCTCCTGGCTCCGAACGGGCTTCACATCCTCTCCACGC
>JBBPTU010000968.1:0-15896 GCA_038094295.1 Tylopilus aff. beelii | reverse complement strand
AGCCTGAAGGCAGTGAACAGGGGACAAGGAACTGACCTTCGTAGATAAGCCTGATACGTTACATAAACAACGGGCCGTAGTTCGGCCTCTAAGGCGTGCTTTGGTTTAGATGCAAATCTACTCGTCAGGCTGTGATGATTGGGGAGCTTATTGAAACGCTCCATCAATGCATGTCCGAAGGCATCGATAGCGGGCTGATACCAGCTACGTAATCAGGTGAGCACACCATCATATCAATCGAAGTTCAAGTTGGGAATACCTGTGTTCTGCGTCAACGATGATTCTGACGTTTCGTTCCTTTGCACGTGCGCATATCCTATTCAAGTCATCGTACAGATCTTTCAGATCTTCCACGTCCTGCGTTGTCAGCGGTGAGTCTTTGGGAATCCGACCATGAAGAACAGCCAAGTCCGACGATTCAGGGGAGCCAGGGTATGGTACGGGTGGACTTAATGCGGGTCTGGTACGCGTCAGATGGAGGGACAAGTTACGAAGTGCATCTGCATTCGGAAGGAGAGCCGTCTAGGATGGTACGTCAGCGCACGAGACACGTCGCGAACACAACGGGGCGACCCACCAGTTTGATGGCGACCCAAGTCCGTCTTCCTGTTGCGCCTTGTGTACCCATTCCATCTTCGAAGTCAGCAGCCACATCGATACTATGGATCATCTCTGCAACGATACGTTTGTGGACCGACAGTTTGCTAGCACCCGAGACTCCTTCACTGCGGTGCGCAGCTCCGGCGGCTTCGTGCTGGTCAACTTCGACGCTGTAGGCAAACAAGGCACCCTTGTTCTGATTCCGTAGCATTGAAAGCAAGGGAAAGGCTTCACGCGCTGTTTCTCCACCTACGAACTGAGAGATTGAGTCAGTAGCGTGGACGGGCATCGAGCGCGGGTCACATACGTGCTCGAAAAACGTCCGCCTAACAATGCCCTCGACTACTGTCCCTACGAGCGGGACCCTCAATAAGGTATCGAGTATCTGAGGTGCATGGTCCACGATGACCTCGTACGAGGTGAGTCCATATACGAAATAGGTGCGGAAGAGCGTTGAAAGAGGCGGCGACGCGTCGTGTCCAGTTTGAGACGCGGTCTCAGCCAGCTCGAACGGAAGTGAAGGACATGTCTTAGCATCGGAATATAGAGCAAGCACCGTGCCTCCGGAGACGGCGGATGCCAGTATTAGTGTCGTTCGGAGAGGGTGGGTCCGGGCTGATGGTGGTGTGGAGTAGAGTCTCTGTGTGAAACGTCTGCCAGAGTTGTTTGGGAAACGAAGAAACGGGGCCCGTCGTATCGAGTGCATCGTGAATAGTTGCTGTGAGTCCACTGGCCGGCTCGAGTGAGCTATTTGAGGGCCCGGTCTGTGCGGACCCTCAGCAAGCTCCTTCCGGCCCGCGACCCCAGTTCATGTCAAAGTACGTCATCGCGGGGTCGGACAATAAGTACAACCCGGTAAACCGGGACATAGCATTTCCTACTACTGTTACATTTCTTGCAAGCAATTCCTTTCAGTGAAACCATACCCCGGATCATCAATGCATCACTGTCCGACCAGTTCTCTGAACTCAGCTCCCCATTGCTCGTTCCTTTTCACGTCGTCGACGAACGCTTCAAACTTTTGAGTTCCGCCCGTAGCAGACGCGCCAGCGGCACTGCCGATCGCGACTACTTTCATCAGAGCAGCGACAGCGCGCATCGTGCTCCTTCTCAGCTCCGCAGCGCGCTCCAAATCCTGTTTGACGGTGTCCTTGGTGACGGGTGCGCCCCGCATGGTTGTCTCCAGTGCCGGCGTCAACTCATCCAGCTGGGCGATGAGAAGAGGTGTGCACAGCGTCAAGGAAGAAAGACGGGAGATGAGCAGATGCGACAACACTTTGATTTCGTCGGACGGATCTCTCAGCGCTGGAAGCAGGTACGTGAGGTACGTCGGGAGGTCGAGCTTGTGGAGACATGTGTCCAGCTGTTCAGGTGTAGATGGGTCACCAACGCAGCGTGAGTGGTAGCGCTGGACGTACTAGTGTATAAAGGGTTTCCCAAGCGGTCTTGCGTGCGTCAAGTCCGTCATCGACTTTATGTGTCCATGGACCCATTTGCACAGTCCGAATAAGCTCAGGGTTGACCTTGGTCTCTGCGTACAGGGTGGGAAGAAGCACTGGCAGGTGATCTCGAATGAGATGTGGTTTTGTTCGCGCAGCAGAGTTCAGTGCAGATAATGCGAGGCGGCGAACGGTCTGCACGGAAACGTCAACTGTGTTCGTAGAACTCGGAAGAAGGATCACGCACCAAATCAGCGTCTTTCATCAAGCTCAAGAAGTCCATCATTAAAGGTGAAAGAAGCTCGTCATACGAAGGGGAGCTTTCCGCAAACGTATATCGAATGGCTGATACGACCGTGGCACGCACAGCTGGATTTTCGTCGCGTATACCTGCATGAAGCTGGGGGAGGTAACGCGATGGGTGTGTAGTCGTGAGTTTGCCCAAGCATGCTGCAGCAACGTTTCGCGTGGATTCTTCCGAGTCGGACGTAGAATTGTGGAACAGAGGTGCCCAGATAGCGTCCGCAACAGGCTCCAATTGTCCGTGAGAGCAATGTGATACAACCTTTCAAGGACGCGTTTTAGCAAACGATCGACTCAAAGGACTCCTCACAGCGCACCTCTTTGAGAGCGTGAAGTGATAACAGTCTCTTGGAGGGGTCTTGATCCGCAATCCTGAGGATGGCCGGGAGAAACAAGTGCAGGTTCCCGATTGCAATGTTTCCTTTTTTCAAGTAAGCGAAAAACTCAAACCGTGGAACGATGCCGCGCCCACCAGCAGCGAATGCAGCCGCAGTTCTGATCTCTTCCTCCTCTGCGGAGAAGTGGTCGATAGCATTGTCGAACACGTCGTGTTGGATAGACATATCGCTGAAAGACATGAATTGACACATATTCTACATGGCATGAATACTCACATGAAGCGGCCCAACTCTCCCAAGATCAACAAGCTGAGGACGACAGTCGATGACTTGGCCTTCGATGATTTCTATTCATCAAAGTGTTCGGATGGCTAGGGGTGAGATAAGATAAAAGACCATACCTTGACAGCCTTAGAATACTCTGCGATCGTCCCAGCAGCAACGCCTCGAGCACTTCTGACGACTTGCCCAATGCATTTGGCAACATTGGTTGGACTTGCTTCCGTCTTTGACGATTTTTCAACACCGATGACGAGGTTCGGAACAACGTGTGTCGCAATCTGCCCGTCTGCCTGAACCAAAGCCGAAAAGAACAAAAGTAAAGAGTCTAATGCGGAACCAGAAATGAGGGGTGAATGGGCAATCTGATAAATATCATTGAGCAGTTCTCTCTCGACCTCGGGGAATGTGATCGAAGGTGATAATTCCAAGAGAAGAGCGAGGATGCTCAGTGCTTGTGAAAGCAGAGAGATATCCGAAGTTCCAATGTAGAGCTTGATCTGAGGAATAAGAGAAGGTGGGAGATCGGTAGGTATTCCAGATTGATATCTAACAGACATGTTCGTCGAGTAGTCAGAATAGCTGGAAGAGACACTTACCTTTTCAACAATGTGTCCAGTGCAGTGAAAACCTCTGGTTTTCCACCCCGCCCACTTTTCTTTAGCAGGACCATTATCCATTCCAAGCAGGAGTTGACCCATTCGTCACTGATATCCACGTCTCGAGCGACTTTGGTAACAACCTTGACTGCACCACCAGTATTGCCAGTAGTGCGAGATATCGCCTGCCACTCCTTTCCACCTTTCGACCTCATCATGTCAGTTGCGCATATCCATAGGTCTGCCACGCAGTCCTCAGCACAACTGCGGACTTCTGCATCCGTATCATGCGTAGTCAGTCGTTGCAAGGCTTCCTCATATACCCGTTCCGGCCACTCGGTATTCTTTATCGGCCGAGTGGCATTTAGAAGTGCAGAGAAGACACGAAAGGCTTCGGACGCAACCCGAGGGTGACGCTCCCGGAGCGACTTGAGGAGTACCGACGTAAGCGTCGGCAAAGACGGATTATATACAGCAGGCGCATGAGTCGAGAGAAAGATGGAAAGGAACGAGAGACATGTCAGGTGTAGAGTAGATGTTGTTGTAGTTGGTGACTGCGAAAGGATGCTTCTCGACGTCGCCACGATTGGTGCAACCTGACTTGATAGTGATCCTGGCAAAACACTGAGAAGAGAGTAGAGTAACTGAAAGCCGGCCTGTACAGTTGCAGGGGAGGTCTTCGGCGGTTTTAGTTGGCCGAGTAGCGCCTTTGACAACGAAGGAACCTGCGACCTTAGAAGTGTGCAGGGTGTTTCTTCGACATCCATCCGCTCTTCGCTATCGCGTTTCCTCTTTCCACGTGCAGCAGAGTCACCCTCTGGGCTTTGTGGCAGGCCACCGTACATGCTGGTCTGGTTGAGGAGTGTGACATAAGCTGCCCATACCTCGAGGCGGACCGTCTCTTCTCTGTCGTTAAACCGCGATATCAAAACTGGGGAAACACCCTTGTACAAAGATACAAGGTGCTCTGGACGCGTGACAATTACAGCTGAAAGTAGTTTTGTTGCGGAACGACGAATCTTATATGAGGTGTCTTCATCGTCAGAGTATCTGAGGACAATCAGTATGAAATGCAGATAACGTAGGGGAAGACGAACTGATCAAGCTCCCCATCGTCCTCGTCCTCATCAGCATCAGCCATTTCCTCATCTTCACCGTCGCCTTCACCAGCGTAATTCTAAGTTAAAGTCAAGAACCGTGTACGACTGGGACTAGAAACAAACTCACAGGGTCATACTTGATGTACTGGATTCCTGCTTGCACCATGGAATCTACGAACGGTGTGGCTTCACTAGGTGACCTCATAAGCAGCGTCTCCAACGCCTTCACCGTATGAGCAAAAAGCGAAATTTCATAGACGCATACACGCTACCTGCAGGCAGCCTTCCCTCAGCTCGTCGTCATCACGTTTAACTGCTTGTAACAGGCCTGGCACGATGGCATCCAGAGACGGTGTCAATTGCTGCGGGGATTGCCTGAAGATCGCGGCAACGAGGTTCACCGTAGTCCTTTGTTGCTCTACGTTGGCGTTGGCTACGAGGAAAGGCAATATGTTTTCCTGAAGTAATGTCGAGAATAACTCGGGTGGTGCGACTGGAACAAACTGGGACAAAGTGGATATAGCGCGTTTCCTAACCGCCGGGCGCGAGTGCGTGAGGAGAGGAGCAATAGCAGTGAGGGGTTGTGGATTCAGTGAAGGATCGATGAAGTGAGCTGGAAAACGAGTGATGAGAATCGAGAGAGTGGATAGTGTCTCCAGCAACGTCTCCGGAGGAGTGTCAGGCTGGAGGCCATGTTCGTCAAAGAAATGTTTCTAAGCTGATTTTGTCTTACATTAGATACTTGACTCAGCAGCTTCGGCGTTAGCTTTGCACATGCCTTTCCAGCGATCTTGCCGTCTGGAGGCAATTCCGATGTAATCGTCTTCAGGGCTAGAGTGGCGTTAGAATGAATCGCTTCACTTGACGAGTGAAGACGCTAACCAAGCCCAGATATATCTCGTAACTCCTCATCCTTTCCGACCGAATAGTTAATTAGACTATCCACAACAAGTTCCATTTGGTTCTCTCTGATGATCTTGATGAGTTGACCGAGACTTGAGTGAAGTAGAACGCGATCCTTAACGTGACGAAGCCAGCTGGAAGCATGGATGTCAAACTCACCATTTTACTGCCTGGTTTTTGACCTCGGAGATCGTATCCTCGACCAATTTGAGTACCTGGCGGAGAACCTTGTTTTCAGTAGTTTCATCGCCAAAGAAGCTGTTGTGATCCTGCTTGATCTCGAGCATTAGGTCATTCAGTCCCATGAACCTGAGAATTAAGCGGGTCATCTTCAGACTCGACATGGCTGGAGGCTGATTGAGAACCTGAAGTCCTGGTCGGTAGACTGCATCTAGAAAGTCCAGTGGTGATAAGTCGCCAATTCATACAAGGCAAAACTATCGTTTACCTTCTCCACTAAACTGTTCATTAAGTACGTTTTTGTCATCTTGAAGGAAGGTTGGGTGAAGGATGTTCAAGTTGACGACGAGTGAGAATAACGTAGACAGGAGACACTTGATACCTCTACAAGCACAGCCACCGCTTCTCGCCCTTTGTGATCGTGTTTCAACGTCAACTCTCAAATTTCAAGGTCAAGGGTGCCTTGCTATTGTAACCCCACTAGTGCTTGATCTATAAATTTTGAAACTTACACTTTCGTACTACACTTTACACGCATCAGAAAAGAAGGTCAACAATTTTGTCTGTCGAGAACATATGGATGATGGGCGTCAAAATAGTACGCGATTCAGACTCTCTGGTCCACGAAAACCAGCTGGCATTTACATTGTTACATAGTAAGCATGATAGAATTACAGTTTCTCTCGTGGAGCGGCGCACTGACGAACAGTTTTCAGAGCCAGACAACGAGCGCGATAGACTATGACATGGTCAAACCAAAAAGAAATCATTTCAAGGAGCGCTAGTGGCAATCAACTGCTCCAGTTTCTCGGTATTCAGTCTGGGCACAATCCTGCACCTGAATGGAAGCGGGCGTCTGTCCAGAGAAATCAATATCGAAATCTCACAGGCGATGGGCTGGCATCCATCGTGCATCACTCACACGGAGGCTCCGCCAGAAAATTTCTCCTCCACCGGGATCTCCACTCCGTTCTTGTCCAAGGGGTTCAATATCTTGAATACCGCTAATACATTAGCGATGACGGTCCAAACGGATGCATCTGCAAAGTGCTTCCCAGCACAGATCCGTCGACCGAATCCATACGTGAGATACTCGGTTTCATTCGGTTTGAGTGAGCCATCGCGGTTGAGAAATCGTTCAGGTAGGAACATGTGTGCGTCGGGGAATCTGGATTCATCGCGTGCCATTGACCTAGGGGAGTTTACGTCAAGATTGACTCAAACTTGATGCAGAGTAGAGTGACCATAGATTTGCTATAACGAAAGCGCCTGAACAATTTAAAAGGTTGTTACCACAGTTTTAAGAGAGTACTGAAAAGGCCGTTCAAGATACTGTTCTGAATACTCGCGGACAATTGCTATTTGAGTCTTGAACGACATTCCAGGAAACCACGACGGGAGACAAAATACTTTAATCATTTTCCCTTCAGGATCATTTACGAAACAGGGTCAATGGTTGACTCACGCCATGGAAATCCTCCAGCAATAATAGCAATGTCAACATGCCCAATGAGTACCATAATCTTCAGTACCTTTGCAGCAAGGTCAACGAGCTCGTCTTCGCGAGATGTCTGGTTGTAGCTATAAGTACCATTCAGGACGACAGATGTAGTGTACCTTCATGTGAAAATTTAGTCGACTTTGGCACACTATCCTCCACTTTGTTTACTCACTCGAAGACATGATCATCCAATCGTTCCGGAGCATCTAACAACTGCTTGAGGAGATGACATGCCCTATAGTGTTGATAAGGTTGGAATCTAGCCACTGCATCCTGCTGGAAAGTCTGGTGGAAGAATCGTCGATGTGATCGCCATCGGTCACCATATGGTAAGAAAACAGAATTGAAACCAATTCCGAACCTTGCATTGTGGAATAAGATATATGACATGAAAAGAATCTATGGCCTCACAGTTCATTAGTAATAAAGTATGGACGGTCTGAGTAGTTCAAAGATCGCTTCTCGAGTAGTTCTCTTGCCACCTTTTCCGAATTTACGATGATGATATCATTTCCTACTAATTTGCAATAGATCAGGTCACCTAGTCGTATACCGACATCAGTGGAAGACGTGAGTCAGAATGTCGAATACTACCGTATGTTCTCGCCTATTCGGAGTATGTTACCCATGGAGCGCCTGTGTCTACCCCGATAACACTCCCAACCCATGGTAATCCGAGAGGTCCTGGAGGCAGTGGGTAGGAATGGCTCCGAAGAACTCGTCGCCAGACATAGCAGAGCACCACGACACAGCCGAAAACCAAGGTGCCTGTGGTCAACCAGTCAGACATGCACTGGCACTGTCAAGAATCATGTAACGGGCGACGGTGTCACGTGAGCTAACTTACCTGACGCTAAATTCGTCGCTCTCCCATGTAGTCCGTCTCAGAGCGGTACAATTCAAATCTGCATTACGACAGGAGTTGTAATGGAACGAAAGAAAGTAAGAAATTTGAAGCCCAGGAACTACTCGGGTCCAGGAAAGAGTCTCGACCTGCAATTTTCCGCTAAAACGCGTTCTAGCGATCGCATTGTAGAACCCACTACTTACGTGGTGGGGATTTCACAGGTAAGTCTTGCTTTAGTGGTGACAGGCCATCGTTGTTTCAGCCCCACTGCTTAGACTTGGAATCAGGGTCTTGTCTCATGAAATGGTCCATCTATTCTCTTGCACTTGAATTGTATAAATTTTACTACTGCCCAGCTACGGGCTGCGGCCATTCCATGAAGTACAGGGTCCAAGGAGTTGTTTGATTCCGCGGTATGGACTCTGTGCACCTCAATGTTTTCACTGATAAGCGACCTTCCATGACTTACCGTTTGTTCTCGACAGACTTTGTAGTATCGCCATGGTTTAGGAAGTATGCGGGCTTCTGGTCTCTGCAAAACTATCGCTCCATAAACTTGAAATCCGATATAACTTTTACACGTTTGGTCAGTACAGTTTGCTATGTATTGGTTACAGTCTGATGGTGCCAAGGTATGTGTATGTGTTTCGATATCGATACGAATGAGACTGGAAATGCAGGGACGTTCGCCAACGAGTCGATACGGAAGAAGGGAACTCACAGTCATGGTCAACTTCATTTATTGCTGTCGGACTGCTCGCGGCCAGTGTCCGATAACAACTAGTGGGCGTGTTCGATGTCCGGTTTGATATCACCATTCAGCGGTGCGAACCACTTGCGAACTCTACATCTTCCCAAAAGGAACTGCACACACCAGAAAAGCCCCTCATTCTGTGACCATGTCAATGATAATTTACGGGAAACAGTGGATGTGTCTTTCTTACCACTCTCGTCATTCCTTTCCTGGGATGGCTAACAACTTTTCCGGGATACCATTCACCGTTACTGGCACAAACCCATACTCTCTGTCCGCGCTGTGATATCATCAGCAAGGCATCAACTGCCTCAGGCTTTTAATGCTTGCCCTGAAACGATAAGGCCACGCTCTGTTGAATTTGTCCGGGTAGCTTTTCGAGACAACTGAGCCTGCCCAATCGCCATCATCCAATGTGGCAAGGTCGACGACGCACAAAAGTCCTGATTGACCGAGATGTTTCGTCATATGGCCGTGACGGGCTACTCTGGCAATTAGAGGTTGTTGACCGTATGTTGGGGCAGGCATGAAAGCTAAACAAGCTCAACGGGACTTATGATGTTGAATATTCATGCAACCGGTGGCTCTTTATACACGGTATGACGGATGGACCTGAGTGGACACGGCACACGTCACACCACAGCTCGTGGTTTCTTTGTCCCGTGCACATGTGGAAGTCAGTGGCTACGCGCTTTGATAGAGAACAAAACAGATGCCTGGGCCGTCCCAAGAATATAACAACACAGTCATCATCCACATTAGCGCGCAATGTCCAAACGATTCAATTCGGGTGGTTTGTGGCTTCTGTGGACGGGGGTGAGCTTGAGCCACACGATATGCTACAGGATACATGAAACCATCCACTGAACAGAATGACGCAATCGTCTCAATGAAATATGCTGTGCCCAGCGCTCAGCAGTGGTGCTTGTCTAAACCTCAGTATGGAAATGGAAACATTCCCTCCATTCGCCCAGTACCACCATCCCCCTCTGCACACTCGTCCAGAAATTCGAGGAGGACATCCTGGAACCGCGTACGTCCCTTATAAAAAGCAACATCCTCGGGCCAACTCCTCACCGCGCTGGCTAGACGTGCTGCGACGCCTGGTTCTCGTGCAATTTCTTCCACCTTGAACTGATAGGTACGTATTCCAAACACGATGGCACCTGTGCGAGGGAGTCGACGCAGAGTCTGCCGCTCACTCCTGAGCCGAAGCGTCGAGGGGGAAACATACGGGACATCCATTGCGCCATGATCCTGTCCGCGAGCAAAGTCATCTTCCGGCCCGTAGAGAGATTGGGACCAACTAAGCTCCTCGGGATCGATATCAGAAAGAGTTTCCACTGCATCCAACCCCGCCCTCGGAGAACTCCGTGGAATTACCTGTACGAAATAATTGTTTCTCGTCACAGGTTTGTCTAGACGCAAACGTTGGAAAAAGCGGCCCATGCCGAGCTGCAGCTTTTCTTTGACTGCGTAGCGCAATTGTAAGACACTGGAAGTTCTTCCCAGAACGAACGGCCTTACATTGAGGGACCTCGCCGGAGAGGTGTATCTCATCTAACGGCATTCCAATTTTGTCGCGCATACGCCAAAACCCTGTAAAGAAACCAGTCATTAGGATGGACCGAGCAGGACAGCATTATGGGTACAGACCTGGCACGCATATGAGCCCTGCTTGGAAGTAGTATTTCCTATCCGTTCCTTCCCAAATACAATGAACAGAGGAGATTTTCAAGGGTCACTGGTCATGTTACCTTCTATCATTATTGCAATGTCGTCCTGGATCCTGCACAACTATCAGCAGCGTGGTCACCGCTGACATTCTCTCACTTACAAGCCATTTATGATTTTGAACGCTTCTTCGCCCATTTCCGTATCGCCCATCGATTCAAGGACATCAAGATCATACTTTCCCCCAGTCTCAATGACCTCAATTGTTCTGACTGGCATTCTTCCATGCCAGGAAAGAGGTATCCCGCCAATACTCGGTGTAGGTGCCGATGCTGGGAGACGCGAAACTTGGAATGAGGATGGGTAGCGTCGAGGCAGATACTCTGCAAGCTCATACAGTAGCTCCTTTACTGCAATTCAGCTCAGCAATCATGAATACAGAGGTGTCATCCCCAAAGCTACGAACCTGCCTCAGCCCCACCCACTACTTTAACAGATTCATCCTCGCGAGCAGGGAGCACGCGTAACACCGTTTCCCTGCAATGGTTGACCCGGAAGGCTCGAATTCGTTGATGGCGGGAGAAACACTCGTCGAGTTCCATCCATTCAGACCATGGCATGGTACGAATTCCCATTGTTACACTGGCACGGGCATGAACGAAACGGAAGTTCAACGGAAGCAATACAGCATGCTGGATCAGTCGTCGCTGTATATGGCAAGCGTGCAGAGACTCGAGACTTACTGGTACTCGCCCCATCTGAAGGGACGGTATGGCACGGGTTTCACCTCACTTATCGGAAGGAGACAAGCCGTCACTTCTGGATACTCGAAAACCTGAGGGGTCCAGACTTTGAAGTTGGTAATAAGTTGGAGCCACAGATGCGACGCGTTTATTAACCCCGAGACAAGTTTTTAGTGCATAACATACCTCCCGCTTCTCGATCCCTATTCGGATCCTTCCGCTGTGCTGGCTCGGTAGCTGGGGCGCTTTCGTCCGTCCCTCGCACAGTTTGGTGCCATCTAATCACTCGAAATGCGCAGTAGACAGCCAGCGTGTGAAGGACGACCGGAAATACGACGCAAAGAATGGGAATTGTTGTTCTGACATGGTCCAAAGTTATGAGACCAGTCATCCACCCGTTCATCGCTCAAGCTGAGGCTGGGTCGGAAAAAGTAGGGTGGTGGTAAAATGTAGCGCTGTCAGCGTAATGAGTCCGCGCACTGAGTTGCTGAGCGATGCAAGTCAACCGTTCGACATTGCCACTGCTGAAAAGATGTACCTCGTAAACTGAAACACTCCCTTTTTTACTCCACTCTTGACAAATACCCTGAATTCGAGGTAGTTGGCCGAGGACCCGAGTGTTCGACAAATATCGTGTCAAAGAGTGTCATGTTCTTCCCAGGCGAGTTACTAGCCCTTACGTACGTATACCAAATAGTTATAGCTGCAACATGGCTGTTGGCGTCCCCCAATCGCCTCCTTTGGGGTAGAAGTGGTTGCACTCTTTCTAACACCCATGCCTTGGTTATTATGTTTTCACTTTGCAAGTATCCTTGAAGTTTTGACGCGTTTCCTCACAGGTTACTAGTACCGGACATTTTCCAGCATGCGGTCACCTTCGAACGAGTCGTCGTGACGCAATACGCATTCGCCACCATATTCCTACCGGCCTTCTTCAGCTATTATTCTATGGCCGTCCTGGTGCAAATACAAGATACGAAAATTTATCGACTCGCACTGCTTCCCGTGGTCTTCTGGTTCGCCGTTCGCGCCAGCATATCTTTGGACTTTTCAAG
This sequence comes from Tylopilus aff. beelii, assembly GCA_038094295.1. Taxonomy (NCBI): domain Eukaryota; kingdom Fungi; phylum Basidiomycota; class Agaricomycetes; order Boletales; family Boletaceae; genus Tylopilus; species Tylopilus aff. beelii. The sequence goes on along the minus strand of JBBPTU010000968.1, from coordinate 3,581 downwards.
AGATCACCCAGGCTATGCTTATCTTAACCAAGCATTAGCTGTGAGTATAAATACGTCGGAAGATCTGTATAAGCTCATATTTCTATAATCTAGCTCAGTATGTTTACCATTACAATGCGCAGCACGGCATGGGTGTTTGCGCCACAGCCTTACGGGAGGTTGCCGATTAGCAAGTCAAGAAACAGCAAAGTAAATGGTCAGAACGGAAACTCTTGCATAAACGAACATCGTGTCTCGGTCTCTTCTGCCCTGTGGAACGCATGGGACCTCACTGTGAATCTTAGGGGAATCGGATGGAATTGGCCACAACGGATGCACATTCCAACACCGTATTTCCAAGTGGAATCCCGACCATTATTTGTTTTACTTTCTATCTGTCGGCTCGGTGTTTCGATAGTCGCTTTCGACATTCTGCGCAGATATGTCTGCTCGCTTGGACCCGACACGTTTGGAACACCACACGGTGGTACCATCTTTGACCCATCATTACCTCCACAGGCACGATACTTGAAATCATTAACTATCACGCTACTTTCCGGCATCACCGCGTACTTTGCTGTCGAGGCAACCTATCATTTACACGCGATCGTGTTCACGATGTTATTCCAGCAATACCCGTCACAGTGGCCTCCTCTTTTCGATTCTCCGTGGTTCTCAACTTCGCTCACTAGCTTCTGGGGACGGAGGTGGCACCAACTCTTTCGCGAGTACTTTGTGGCGATAGGAAGCAAACCCATGGAAAGATACCTTGGACGGGCTGGGGTTGTTATGGGCGCATTCACTGTTTCCGGGATTTTCCACGACGTCGGGATGCAGGGAATGGGACGGGGGGCTGACTCGATTGTCGTAGTGGGATTCTTCCTCATGCATGGGGTTGGAATCCTAATGGAACATGCTTGGAAGCAAGCCACCGGGAAGCGGGTCGGAGGGGTCATCGGTTGGTTGTGGGTATTTTTCTGGTTTGCCCTCTGGGGACAAGTTGTTGTGGATGTTTGGGCGAAACGAGGCCTGATTGGGTCGGAATTTTGGGCGGAAGCTTACAGGCCTACGACATGGTTCTTCAATTGGGTCTCTCTGAAACGGGAATCATTTTAGGCCCGGATTCGATCCATATAGTAAGTGCCTAGCTGGCGCAGCATCTGATAATACATTTACTTTCTGCTTGTATCCCCAGTAAAATCCCTATAACTAAAGTTTGAATTTCACTAGCATCTAAGTTACTCTCGGTGTCTATCCTCGACGACCAGCGGTGTGTTAATCCTCCAGGTAGTCTCTCAGGCAATTTGTTAGTCTAAAGCTGCAGCAGCTGTGTCGACCATACAGGCCCACATGACCGGTTCTTCGAGGTCCTCGGAACTGCATTCTCCCGTCGGTATCGGCGAGTATGGTGATCCGGACGCGTACGCTCCGACTCCCTCACTCCGAGAAACGCGGAACCGAACTTTACAGCCCGCTCCCGGTAATCAAGGATGCGTCCATCCAAGTCAACTCCAGCCCAGACGCTTGGGCATGCCGGCGGCCGGGTTGGTTAAGCTTAAGGACAGCGGCCCCGAAACGGCATCCCATGAGAAATGAAAAGAACTTGAAAGAGCCTTCGACGTGACCGGTTGATCCGTGAGCGTGATTTTTGCGAATGTGAGTTGCAGCGTTAATTACTCAACGGGACCAGATTGGGACAAGGTCTTGGCCCCTGGCCCGGTCTCGAGCTAAGCCGTTACGATCAGCGAACGTTTAGAGAAGTCGCTGCGTGAGAATGAGAGGATCGAATGAGTTCTTGAGGTGGCCAGGATTGGGACCTCCACCATACATACCCAACCCCTATATCAGCGAATGATCGCCCATCACTTGCAGGGGTGATACACTTACTTTTGTCTCGCCTTGAATGATTGACAGAGCCTGCAGCCCGCTTATAACGTCTGGCACTTGGAATGACAACATCTCACAGTTTGAATTATAGGGTTCATGAGGAAGTCACTGTCGTGCGAAGTAGGATACATAGTACATGGCTGGAAAACGACGAAAATCTCACGAGTCTGGATGCAGTCCGTTACAGGGGAATGTCCTGGTCTCGTCAAGTAAACACGCCGACTTGGTAGCAACATGACAATTCCAGCGCCGCACCGCGGGCGCATGGATAGGCATCGTCTAAATATAAATCAAACGGGTGAATACGGAGGGGGAGCCCCGCTGACGGTGCGCTTCGAGGGCCCCGTGTACTCGGGTGTTTGTGGGAGAGAAAACGTTGCGCTCGATGATATGTTTGGGCTCGATCCTGGAGGTGCCATCACGACTGGGAAGCTTTGAGATGGGAGTGGAGAGAGAGGTAGGTCTAAAGCATTCCTTCGTGGACTGCTGTGAGGCATCGTCGATGGCGGAGATACGGATGACTGAGCGGTGGTCGTAGCGCGTTCTTCGTCTTGGCCCTCGGAGGGCTGGGTGGTAGTATCGAGCGATGGGGCGGGCCCTACCAAACTCGAGGGTGCGCGCGGGGATACGGGCGACGCTGACCCAACAGGCTCCTGAGTCGTGTGGATACCTGGAGACGAGATTTGTTGCAAGCGTGAATTATCGTAGTAAGCGTCATGTCCATGTCCATGCTCAGTCGGCGAGGAAGGCTGAGCGACTTTTTGGTAGCCGAGGTGAAATAGCCTTGATGACCGGTGCTCCATTCTGTCATGGGAGATATCACCCGAACCTATTTTCCTTGCCCGCAACCAACGCCGTCGAAGCCACATGCCGAACAGGACAAGTAGGACGATCACGATCACTGTACCCTCTCAGTAGCAATAAGCTTGGGTAGAAGAGGACTGACCGCAAGCGATAATGACACCAGTCATGGCCCCTCCTGAAAATCCATTGTTATTACCGTCGTCGTCGTCATTATCCCCATCGCCATCGTCACAGCTGACGACAGCCATCGATAAGTGGGAATGCGATGGAATATGAGAAACTTACGAATCACAACCAGATACCACTGGAATATGCCATAGCAATACCAAAATCGCGACTGTGAGTTGCCACACAGCTCTTACCTCCCTGTGGCGCATACTGACGGGACAAAGGTTGGATGAGGTGCCCGTCGTTCCTCACATCCTTTAAAAACGAAGCGCGCATAGTAAGCTAATCTCGCCTTACGGTGGAGTTTGAGCGGACAATACCCTTGGAAGCTGTGTCCAGACCTTCGTGAAAAGTGTAGGTGCACTTATCAATAATCATACGAAAATACGCGAGCTTCTCACTGAGGCTATGGCCAAGCCCGAGGATCGTTTAGATGATCAATTCTTACCAGAGCTTTTCCACGACTTGGCACGATCTTGACCACTAGCACGCCGGGCGTGTGAATATATCAGTTCTGGTCGGGACCCGGAGCGGATTCCTGTGACCAATCTAAGTGCGGGTCACCAGGCCAAGCTGCGGTTAACCCCAAGAGATCTAAGGGTCCGTGAAACATAAAAGCGACATAGCGTACCACGGATCCCGCCACTTGACGTCATTGCAGAGTAACTTAAACTGGTACCTGCAACGGCATGGAATAAGAAACTCGGACTCGGATGACGCTATTGACACGAACTTGAACGGGT
>JBBPTU010000967.1:0-15900 GCA_038094295.1 Tylopilus aff. beelii | reverse complement strand
GCTAGACACTGTCATCACTTTGTTTTATATCTGATACAGTGATTGCAACCACTTATAGAATAGTGATATCATACATGTTTCATCACTATTCCCTATATAACCAGGGCCTTAAGCCCTTGGTCAATTTAACAATTTCACCAGACGTTGTTCCACTCTCACCAACTCTCTAAGAGTTCAATCTTTGACTTAAGCCACTCAGTGAGTAGTTCCCACTGACTCTGTGTTGGTGCTGCTGTCGTTGTATTTCCATTTGCAACTTCATCAACTTTCCCCTCCCTTCACACCACCATGTTCTCAATCCTTGACCTGTGCACCCTCATGATCTCCTGGACCTTCCTCACTTTCCTAGCAATCTACTACTGAAGCAACTACTACCATGGCCTTCAACTGGAGGTCATAATGCCCTGGGGAAACATCACCTTCACTATCTCCCCAACCCAGACTGGGACACTGCCCCAACTGCCCCTCCCATGCCAGTTCCCACTCCACCACCCCCAACTACTCCCACCATGCCACCACTCCCAGATCCAGTAGTGCCACTGCCACCTGCAGGGCCACCATCTCCTGATCAGGCAATCATAGATAGGAACTGGATACTACAATGGGTCCCAGACCCTGACCACCCCATGATGGAAGGAGGAGCACCACCTGATGACCTATAAAAAGGAAACTGAGGGGAGGATAAGTACCCATTCTATGATGCTCATATACTACCGCCCCACTTCTTCCTCCTCCCTAGTCACCCTCTTCAAGGGGCAAATAGACACCAACTTCCATGATGACTGTTCTGTTCCTGATTAACTTCCCCTCTTCTTGGACCTTCTCTCCCTACCTGCAAAGCATGAACTTATTGCCCAGATTGTGGAGAACCTGGACCATCTCTGAATCTATCAATCTCAGTCTGCCTATACCCCCAGTCCACTCCACAACCTCATACTTGCCATCTATGCCATTCACTGCACCTCACATGTCCTCTATTGGACCAAACCATCTGATGAGGAGACAACATCTGCAGTCTTTGCAATATCAAAGACCCTACCAGGGTACTTTAACAAGTTGCTGGGATACAACTTCCTGTCCCTGGTGGAGAGCATTTCACACCTGCTGTGATGTACCCTGGTGCACAACGTGTTCCTCCAATTCCCCTGCAGCATCCTCAGGGAGTACTTGGTCACAGTCTTTGAACAATGGGACATACCAGTGGAAACTCCTTCACCCTCCACCAAGTCCAACCTCTCTCAAAACTCTCGTTGCCGTTGCCGGGGTATATGACCTATGGGAGGACTGGTTCCTGGGACCCCCACAACAGACAAGGCATCCACTCCTTCCCCTGATGCCACCTTCACCCCCACCAACCTGCAATGCGGGGTATGGACCATCAGCTTTGTACTTCCTGCCAAACCTCCTAGCCCCCTGGCCAATTCAGTGGATCTCCCCCCATTCCCTTCCACCTCTGACTCCACCACAATTCCTACCCTTGCCAGTTCCAATGACAAGGGTGGAGACACCTCCTCCATGAAGGCTGACTCTGGATGGGACTCTACAAAGGCCCACCTGGGTCAGGCCTGTCATGGTAACCCTCTCCTCTGCTGAATTGTCTGAGCTGCCCTTGCCACAGCCATTCCAGGAATTAAGGTGACAGCCACTGAGATGCCAAAGCCCATGATCCCCATGGCCACTATTTCCCCTTCCCATGCTGTCACCATTACCTCTTTCACTCAGGGGAAGTGCTATTCCTGTGACTCCCCCTTTCACTTCCATCCCAACTGCCCCTGCTACACCTGTCCCAGATGTAAACACATTGCACCTGGGCACTCCCACAATAAATGCCCAGATAACCCTCGACCTTGCGATTACTGCAGAAAATGCAGTCATCCTTTCCACTACTGCCCCAATCTGGTTGATGACGACAAACTCAAATGGGACGATACAGACGTCATCTGGAATGAGGGAGACATTGATGGCCTAGATAAAAACTGAGCCGGTTACTCAGCCTTACACTGGGGGTAATGTTACAGTTTGGGATGACTCATTGATCCATGCTACTCAACTCAATGACACCATCCTACATGCCATAGAGGAAGGGACTTGGAAGGGATATGTCTTGTTCTGCGAGGATAAAGTCCTTCCTGGAAGCAGCTTTCCCTGGGAGGATATAGAGGGTGAGTTCACAACAGAACAATCTGTTGACTGACTCCATTGATACCTGGACTGTTTTAGCTTGCTATCTTGTCTGCAATCTCAGGGGCCATGCCACCATTTCCTTTCTCATCTATTCCATCCTGTACACCAACATATGGACTTATCTTAGATCACTTCCTAGGAGGTCTGACACCTTCCCACAGGTGTGGATTTCTTCTCATGAGCCTGGGTTTCTCCTTTTCACAGATGCTATATCTTTCCCACTATTATATCTCTTGTTATAGCAGTGTATCCCCTATCTCCAGTTACATATAAATACCCTAGATTAGTGCCATGTACTTCAGTTTGATCTATGCAATCTACCTGTGTTCTCATCTCATCCACTGTGAAGATAGGATCTTCAAGCGAGACCTCTGCCAGACTGGATCCCCTCTATCAAGTGTTACTTATAATCCTCTATGTCTACTGTTTACTACTTGATGAACAGTGGAGATGGGAACAGCAGGATGTGTATTGTAACAAAGGGGGGCTTGGGGGTCTATTTTTCATGTCTGTGGATCCACTAGCCAGCAAGGTTGCAGTTTGAGAACTGTTGGTGGAGGTGGGGACAAAGTTGATGGTACAGGGAGGTTGTGCAATAGGGGAGGAAGAGGTGAAAGCCCAGGAGGGGTCCCTCTTGGGTTGGGACAGCTTAGGTACTTGTCCTTGACAAGGTCCCTTACCCTGCTTACCAAGGCCACATACTCAGATGGAGAAGGCAAGTCCCTCAGATGAGTCCACTGAGGGATATATTGGTCCAACATACTCCTGGATCTGAACCAGATATTCTTGGAATTCACTGGTGGGGAGATTGAGAAATATACTGCACACCAAGGAATGTTGCATCTGGTATGAAAGGGTAGAGACCAGGGACAGGTATCCATTCTCCAGCATTCCATCATAATACCTAGGGATTGACAATGATATGGCAAAGACTGCTGCTGTTGTTGTTGGCAATGCAGGCTCTCCTCCTGTCCAGAAGAGGGCAATGAGGGACCATTTGAGGGTATGGACAGCCAGGATGTAGTCTGTGAGAGGGCTAAAGGTCTGATATTCCAGGAGGGCCTGGAATTCAAGTAGGGCATGGGGGCATTCAAGGAGGGTAGAACAAAGTTCCCTCTGTTGGAAAGTGGTAAGGAAACTGAGGAAGAGGGGGAAGTCCCTGGGGAGTTTGCATCTATCTGGGTAGACAGTGGCAATGGACATTGAAGGGAAGAGTTTGATGAGAGAGGCCAGGACATGATTGGGGAAGTGGGAAAGAGGTTGCATTGTATGAGGAGAGGGGACCATCCACTTCATGCAAAATGCACCCCCTGATTGGAGATACATTTGTTGTGGAGGTCGTATTGAGGGAAGATGTTATGGGCTAGGAAGAGCTCTACACAAAGTATGATGAGCTGAACACACAGATTGACAAGGTCACTGAGGCCATAGTTGGTACCAGACTCCTCAGCATACTCAACTGAGACATGTACCTGGTTTACCCCATGAGCAAGGGGAAGTCAGATGTGGGAGGCCCAATCACGGAGTAGCTAGGTATCTATTCTTTCTTGCATCACTTTGCCCTCTTCTTGTTACCCGATCAGATCTTATCTTGTACACTGCCATACAGATAGATCTAGATAGATGCCAACCACAGTCTGCAGTCCACAGTATGTACTTCTTTTATTTCTCCTCTTTTGCTTGCATTGCCTTCAGATGGAGCTTGTAGTTAGTACTTTTCTGGATGCTCCACCTCCTCCTACCAATTCTCTCATATTGATAGTAGTTTCCCATTCTTTTCATAGTTACATATAAAAGTGCCACTATCAGTGTTCATGTACTCTAGTTAGATCCATGCAATCAATAGTGTAACTTACTCACACTGCTCTCTGAGTGAGACCTCTGCCCTGGCTTGTAATTGCCATACTTGCATCATTGTTGCCCTAACCTTCACATACTTGCTTTGTATATTCCTACAAGCATTTGCCATCTTGTTGGGAGAGATCGCCGTATGGTACCATGTTAACAAAAGATCTAACTCTTCCCATGGCTCCAACTGACACGTTCAGAGCCCACCCATCATCATCACAACATCCTACTACATCCCAGACAGTTCTGACTCTGATGAACCCCCTCCACCCCAGGTTCCGCAAAGAACACCCACAATCATGGCAGTTTCTTCTCAGCCACCTGTGATGTGATGTACTCAGGGAAGTTGATTGTGTATATTGACCCCCTCCACAACAGGCATCAGCCACCTTCCAGTAGGACCAGAATGTTGAAGAGCTTAGAGTACCTCACAAAGCTCCCTACAATCCCCACTCTTGGAATCTGGGCAAACTCAACCCACCCCCAGTGGCTCCCCCCTCCCCACCCATACATCAACCCCTTATACCTTATTCCCAAATGATGACAAAGTCCCTATCCACGTGAATATGGAACTGATTCTGGAATCCTCACAGACATCTTATGTACCTTCAGATGATGAAGAGTGGATCAACCTTTTTGGACCAGATTCCAACCCAGAGTCCAATCCCCATACTGCCCCTGAACACCCATTCACCACCACCTTATGAGATGCAATCAGAGATCCCAGAGTGTGGAACAGAATGGCAAACAACAAAAACACTGAGACATTCTCTAAAGAGAACAAAGTGGCTCTACCAGACTGCTTTTCTGGAAATGCCAAGGATGTTTACACTGTACACCTAACCCCAGATGAAAGGGCTGAATGCTCTGCCAAGGGGCTATGCTTCATTTGCAAAAAAGAAAGGGTATTCTGCCAGAAACTACAAGAAGGGGGGGACTAGCCAAAAGGAATATGACAGGAATAGAAACCCCCTGTGACAGGTGGTCAGGATAGCAGAAATTGCCAACTCCTATGCTGACTCCCCTCTTTGGTAGTTCTTCAAGAAGTTTAAGATTTCAGAAAAAGCCATGCTTGAAACCTTGCATATTTGTTATTCAAAATCCTTGGGAGACTCTGACAAAGAAAACAAGCTGAGTGACAAGAAAACAGCCATAAATAGGCTAACCCTGGATGAGGGTTTTTAGAAGGGAAGGAAGGAATAGCACCTTCATTTCCCAGAATCACTCCTGTATTTGTGACCAATAAGAAGTCCAAATCAATGCATATTCCCCTCTTGCTTTATGCTGGGACAACAGGACAAATCACTGAAAGAAAGGCCCTTGTCAACAGCAGGGCCACTGGATGTTTTATAGATCATCAACTCATTGCCCATATGAAATGGCCAAAGAAGTGCCTCTCATAGCCAGTCAAGGCCAGCAATGTGGATGGAACAATTAATCAAAATGGGTTAATATGGTTCTCCATAACTCTCCAGGTCCACATCAGGGATCTGGAGTACCTGCAGATGTTTCTAGTTATCAATTGCAGAAAAGAAGATGTAATCCTAGGACTGCCCTGGTTATGAGAACAGAATCCAATTATCAACTGGGCAACCAGACAAGTCCTTCTCATCTCTCCCTCAAAATTATGACATGATTCCCCAAAAGCTGTAACACAATGGTACCTGGTCTGGTACTTAAGAATGGACCCCAATGTCAGAATCATCAAATGGTGGAAGAAGAAGCTAGATCACAAGGCCACCAGGGCATACCCCATGAGGAAAACCACACTTTCAACTAAAATTGCAGCCAAAATGGTCAAACAAGAGGTCTTACTCCCACAGCAATATCAAGAGTATGCCCAGGTGTTTGAAGATCACCCCATGGGGAGCTTCCACCTAATAGAAAGTTTGACCATGTGATTGACCTTACTTCCAACTTTGTTCCAAGAAGGGCAAAGGCCTACCCATTGAACCCTGAGGAACAGAAAGCCTGCAGGGAGTTCATTGACAAATATTTGAAAAGCAGGAAGATAACCCCATCAAAATCCTCCCAAGCCTCCCAGTTTTTCTTTGTCCCAAAAAAGGATGGGAAGTTATGCCCATGCCAAGATTACCATCATCTCATCACTGGGACAATAAAAAATGCATACCCCCTCCCACTGATCTCTGACCTAGTGGATCAATTAAAGGAATCCTCTATCTTCACTAAGATGGATGTACGATGGGGTTACAATAATGTCCTAATCAGACCAAATGACAGGTGGAAGGTGGCATTTAGCACCCCTTTTGGGCTTTTTGAGCCCACAGTTTTGTTCTTTGGCCCATGCAACTCCCCAGCTACATTTCAAGCCCTGATGGGCTCTGTCTTCAGAGACCTTATCATGGAGGGCTGGTCAGTAATTTACATGGACAACCTCCTGATCCACTCTGCCAATCAAGTCACCTATGATGAGTGGATAAAGAGGGTTCTGGCCCATCTTTGGGACCACAAACTGTACCTAAAACTGGAGAAGTGTAGCTTTAATGTCCTGGAGGTTGAATATCTTGGGATGATAATCAGGAAAGGGGTGGTCCTCATGGACCCCGTAAAGCTCACAGCCATTCAGAACTGGCAACCCCTGATGACTGTCAAAGCAGTCCACTCCTTTATCGGGTTCTGCAACTTCTCTCAGAAGTTCATCCCTGGATTCTCTGATATTGTCCCACCCCTTCACTCATTAACCAAAAAGGGTATTAACTGGGACTGGACCAATGCCCATCAAACCACTTTTGCCACCTTGGAGGTGGAGTTTCTTAAAGCCCCAGTGTTACATTACCTGGACACAGCCAAGCTCTTTACTGTCATGACTGATGCTTCGCTCTTTGTCACAGGAGGATTCCTTATGCAACATGATGCCACTGTGGATCTCCATCCCTGTGCCTACTTCTCCAAAACCTTTGAATTGGCTGAGCAGAATTATGACATCTATGACCATGAAATGTTGGCTATTATCCTGGCACTCCACAAATAGCACCACTACCTCACTGGTACCACCCACCCCATCACCATCCTGATGGACCATTGTAACCTCACATACTTCAAACATCCCCAGGACCTCTCTTGCTGCCAGGCCAGGTGGCAGATGTTCCTCCAGGATTTCAACCTTATTTGGAAAGCCCTGCCAGGGACAGCCATGGGCATGGCAGATGCCCTCTCCTGTCAACCTGAAGTAGACACTTTGGCTGACAATTGTCAAATCACCTTCCTTCTCCCAGATGCATTTGTCTGCATGATCAACATGGCAATTGCTGACAAGATCTCAGCCTCTATCTCTGAAGACCTGCTCATCCTCCATGCCCTACAGACCCTCCAAGACAACTCTTCCATCCTCCCCTGTTCCCACTGTGATGACTGGGCATTCACGGAAGGTTTCCTTTACTTTAAGGGGTACCTTTATGTACCAGAACCCGCACGTGCAGACCTGTTACACAAACTCCACTACTCCCCTGCCGGTGGTCATGAGGGGCATTTCTGTACCCTTCATTGGGTTTCCCGGGACTATTGGTGGCTGGGTCTCATCACCCATGTCTGGAATTTCATGGCAGGATGCACTGTATGTCAAGCCTCCAAGGTTAATACCCACCCAACTGCACCTGGACTCTTTCCTATATCTTCCACCACCCACCACCCCTTCCAACAAATTTTGATGGACCTCATCACCAACCTTCCCCCATCTGGTGGCCATGACTCTGTTCTGGTCATGGTCAACCAAGGTCTCATGAAGGGGATGATTTTCTGTCCTTGCTCCAAGACGATCAGTGTGGAAGGGATAGCTGACCTGTTTTTCCACTTTGTCTTCCCCCGATTTGGTCTCCACAATAAATATATCTCAGATAGGGGACCCCCATTCGCATCTGTCTTTGCCAAAAAACTGGCATGGCTACTCTGCTATGATGTAGCCCTTTCCTCTGCCTACAACCCCCAGACCGACAGAGAAACAGAGCATGTAAACCAGGAACTTGAGACCTATTTACAAATATTCTGTGGGAATAAACTGGACAACTGGTCTGTGATGCTACCCCTTGCCAAATTTTTGCATAACTCCACCACACACTCTGCCACCAATGTCACCCCCTATTCCCTGATGATGGGGTATGAACCACATGCCTATCTTCCCCTGTCAAAAATCACCTTCCTGCCAGGGTTGGAACACTGGGCTAAGTTGTTAGAGGAAGCATGAAAGGAGGCACTAGTGGCACACCATAAAGCCCAGTAGGACATGCACAAACAAATCACCTCCTGCTTCAAAGGCTGGAAAGTGGAAACACGAGTATGGCTTGAAGCCAAAGACCTCTGAGTCAAATACCAAAACAGGAAACTAGCCCGAAAATGCATTGGCCCCTTTGAAATCACCCAGATACTCAGTTACTTAAGCTATCAGATTGTGATCCCATCTACCTGGAAAATCCACAATGTCTTCCATGCATCAAAACTGTCCCCTGCCATAACCACAAAAGAACATGGACCCAGCTTCCTGGTGCCGCCTCCCCAACTAGTCAACAGGGAAGCGAAGTATAAAGTCAAAAACATTAAATGCTACAGAAGAGTGGGAAGACAAACCAAGTGCTTGACAGCCTGGAAAGGCTATGCCCCCTCAGAGGACTTGTGGGAGCCCACCAGAAATCTGTCACATACCAAACAGCTGCTCAAGGAATATCAACAGAAACACTGGAAAGACTTCCCACACATCTAAACCCCCACCATGATCTCCCCCTGCAACCTTGCTGCTCTCATCACAGTTTCTTTCCTTCTCCTCCTCACCTACTTGGCTTCTCTTCTCTCAAAGAAGGGGATGGTCTTCCAGGTCCAACAGACCCATACAGAATTTCAAATCATCATCCTTGCCCCCACCTACACCTCAAATGCCACCATGCAGTTGTGGACCTTTTTCACCCCTACAGCCCCACCACAGGCAAACCCAAACTGGAACTCCACTTGGAATCCGGCTGATGGAGCGGTAGAAATAGACTAAAAAGGGAAAAGGGAGGTACACAGTACTTAAGAGAGTAGCATTTTCCCCCCCTTTTTACCCCATCCCCCTATGCCCTCCTTTCCCTCCCAAGTGTTGGGATTAGAGCAAGCTTGGGTGCAACCCTGAGTGTCACCAGACTGTGTTAAAACCAACATGCACTGCCATGTATTGTTTCCTATTATCGTTTATCCTTTTTAACTCATACTTATTATTGTAGGTTGTCCTATGACCACCCTGCTCTTGTTCGCCCCATGCTTGTGGCCCAAGCATGCCCTTGTATGTCTTACACTTTGTCTCGATACTTTGCCCAGATGAGTATTTAGTTCAATGCATGTACTGGCGACCACCTCAGTCCATTGTCTCTTACACATGATAACTGAGGTGAGCCACTTTAGATTGTATTTTGTACCTACTCAAGCTGATGTCATACGTAGCCCACTGTCTCTTGATAGGTAATTAACTAGTCCGTTGTCTCTTGTGCACAATGACTGAGCCTGCTGTCTCTCGATAGCCGTCATGTGCCTGTGTATAGCTCATAGGTTATTTAGCCCATGCTGAACCTCTGTGTTTATTCATCGCCATGTCCACCACCATCCCTGTCATGACTGATACACTTCCCAGCAATGTGCCCAAGCTCAATGTCAAGGGCACAAACTGGGTGATCTTTTCATTCTGTTTCCAGGTCACTGTTGAGGCCAAGGAGCTCTGGGGTCACTTCAATGGTACTTTGACCTGTCCTCCTGTCTCCTCAACCCTGACTGACAAGGAAACTGCCACTGTGAACAAATGGATCAAAGACATGAGCCTCACAAAGCATCTCCTCACCCAATGTATCCCTGACTTGACTGCTCTGCACATCAAAAGCCTTGAGTCTGTTGCTGACATGTGGAATGTGATCTTTACAGAATATACTGAGAAGGGTGCATATGCACAAACAGACTTGCACACCCAGTTCCCCAAGTCCTGTCTTCTGAAGAACCAGGAAGTCCACCACTTTCTCAACGGTCTTCGAATGAAGCGAGAAGAATTAGTGGCCATTGGTGTTGCCATTGATGAAAAAAATTACTGCTCGACAATTATTCATTCTCTTCCCAACTCCCTCACAAATTTCGCTTTGAGTCAAATTGCTGCTGCTCATCTCTACAGCACTGCAAAAACCATCATGCCAGACACCTTGATTTCTATCATTATCGAGGAGGCTGAGCGTCAAAAAGCCTGCAGCACCTCCTGCCACGATGGGAACTCAAAGGATTGTGATAACTCAAAGGATGAGGCTATGGCCACCACCCCCACTAATACTTCTTGGGGCTGTGGCTGTGGGAGGGGTTACCGAGGATCTTCTTGACCTGGAAATGGTGGAAGGGGGAGCTCTGGTCCTTGCTGTGTTTGTGGTTCTGATCAGCACAAATCTCCCCATCACTACTTGCGAAATCAGACAAAGGATGCTGATAAGGAGCAGAAGAAAACTGGACCTCAGGATGCTGAAAGCAGTGCACACATCCTGCTATTGATTCAGATGATTCAGATGGAGTATTCGGAGTTTTTGACAAATCCAGCAATGATGAATCAATCCCTGGACTGCTCCCTGCTGAAACCAATGAAGAAATCAGTGATGGATATGATGACAAAGCAGACCCTGACTCAGCTGATGAAGATATGGCCCTAAAACTTACTGATGGGCTGCCACACACCAAATCACACCACATGGAGCTTTATAACTCTGAAACAACATGTCATATCTCCCCATATCACAACTGCTTTGAGGGTCTTATGGACATTCCCTCGAAGCCATTTACTGCTGTGAATTGCCAGACCTTCAGCACAACTGGAGTTGGTGACATGATTATAGAAACCCCAAACGGACATGAAGTGTCTCACCTATGACTCACCAAAGTCCTTTACTCACCCAAAGTAGACTACACCCTAGTCTCCATGGGTCATCTCGATGAGCTTGGCTTCTCAATGACATTCACAGATGGATACTGCACCATCCAGGGATCAGACAGAGAAACAATCAGAAGGATCTCACTGTTACAGTCTGGGATGATTCATTGATTCATGCTACTGAACTCAACGATGCCATCCTGCAGGCCATCAAGGAGGGGACCTATGAAGGGTATGTTTCGTTCTGTGATGGAGAAGTCCTCCCTGGAGATAGCTTCCCCTGGGATGACATAGAGGGTGCATACACAACTGAGCAGTCTATTGACTGACTCCATCGGTACTTGGATTGCTTTGCTTTGCTTCATTGCCTTTGGGCTAAAGGTCCATGCCACCATTTCCTTTCTCATCTATTTCATCCTGTACACCACCATACGGACTCAGTTTAGATTCGCTCTTGTCAGATCCTATGCCTTCCCACATGTGTAAGAAAGCCTTCTTACACAGCTCTCATTTCCTTCCCATGGATGCCACTGCTCTCCCACTGTCATATCTCTTGTTATGATAGTGTTTCCCCTATCCTCAGTTACATATAAATACTCTAGATTGATGCCATGTACTTTAGTTTGATCTACGCAATCTACCTCCAACTCTTAAGTTCAGAGCCTGCCTACCCCCACCACCACATCCTTCCAAAGCCCCCCATCCAATGACTCTTCAGACAACCACTCCCATACCCCTACCTCCTCGCGCCCTTGTCCTACACACGCCAACCCAGTGGTTCATCATACAAACCCTCAGACAGGTCACCCACCACTGAGAAGTAGGGGCATACCTGGCTCCTTGACTCAAACCGGATCCATCCACAGCTCTCTAAGACCCCCCACTCATCTACGTTCTGGAAGTTCCCCTGAACCACAGATCACAATCAATACATCTGTCCCTACAGCAGAATTTTATATTTATGAACGAGTTGAAGAACAGACCCCTGACCCCATACCCAGAGGATATGAAGACAAAGCTGACCCTCAGATCCATGTCGACACTGAGCCACTCCATGACCCCCCTTCCCATTCCTATGAACCAGAAAACCCCAATCTGGAGGAAGGTAAAGAGCACTTTGGCCTCTTTGACCAGAATGAGGAAGAACCCTATTCTCCCAATACCCTTGTCTGAATTCACAAATGAACACAGAGAGCAATTGACACAGCAATGGCTGATGAAAGCAAGGAAAACAAAGCTGCCCTCCTCAATGGATTCTCGGGAGAAACTGAGGATGCCAATAGATGGCACAATCAGATGCAGGCATACTTTGACGCCAACCCCCAGATCTTCGATCACACCACCACCAAGGGGGACAAGCAGTGTACCATCACCTTCCTCAACCGAATGAGCAAGGGACAAGGAAAGGCCTTCACCAAAGAATGGTACGACCAGATGTACGGAGATGAAGAAAGGGTGACAAAGATCACGTTCAAGGAAGTATTGGAAAGCTTCCTTATCACCTTCTGTCTGGCTTCCATGGAACAATGAGCCTGGAATGCCCTTCATGCTATGGACATCCAAAAGTTTAAAGAAGACTTCCATAAGTTTAGGACCATCTTTGAGCTGGAGGCAGGAAGGGCCAATATTAAGGACATCAATGACGTCTTTAGGATCCTACAATGCATGGTAGATCTTGACACCATGAAGGCTATGGCCTTGGTAGACCCCCCCTAAGGATATAAAGGAATAGTTGGATAAAGCAGGGAGGTTCTATGATCTCGCTGAACAAAATAAGTACGATAGGGGAGGAGGGACAGGTTGGATGCTATCTATCTGTCGATATAACAATGAGAAGGACCCCTACCAGATGGACATAGATGCTATCTGCCTTACCCCAGACAAGTGAGTGGAATGTTTTGCCCAGGGATTATGCTTTATCTGCAAAAAGCCAGGATGCTCTACAAGGAATCACTCTCGTGATCTGAACAGCTGCTTTAGAAACAGGAACAGAAACAGGAATGAAAGGAATAACAGGGGAAGCCAAAACCAGATTAAGGCCATGGAGACCACAAGGAAATTGCCCATGCAAAAATTTATAAAGGAACAGGGGATCTCTGAAGAAACTGCCATCAAGACCCTCAGGATCTGCTACCAGAAGCATGACAATGAAGAGAAGGGAAGTAGCAGTGAAGAAGAAGCCATGAATAACATAACCGTCCATGAGGACTTTTGAAAGAGAAGGAAGAATCAACATCTTCTCTTCCCAGGACTGCACCTGTAATTATAACAAGTACCAAGTCTAGATCTATGAGAATCCCCACTGGTACTACAGGACAAATCATCGACAAACACACCCTCATGGATAGTGGAGCCACCAGATGCTTTATTGACCAGCATCTTGTAAACAAAGCCAGATGGAGAAAGGAACGAATGAAGAACCCTTTAAGGGCAAGCAACATGGGTAGAACCACAAATAGTAATGGGCTCATTCACCATCAGGTCACACTGACCCTAAGGATTGGCGATAAAGAACAACAAAGGAAATTCATGGTTATCAACTGTGGAAAAGAAAGCCTCATCCTAGGGCTTCCATGGTTATGGGAGACCAATCCCCTCATCGACTGGGAAAAAGGGGCAGTGGAGCTACCAAGCATCATGCCTAAGTTACAACATGATTCCCCAAAGGTGGTAACCCAGTGGTATCTCATCTGATACTTGGGTATGGACCCGGACACCTGTATAGCAAAGCTATGGAAGAAGAAGTTGGATTACAAGGCAGCTCATGCCTATCCAGTATGCAAAACCATGGTATCTACCACCCTGGCCGCATCCACAGAAAAGAAGAATGTAATGCTGCCGCTGGCATATCAAGTATATAAGGAAGTCTTTGACAACCTGCTGGAAGGAGAACTACCTACTTCAAACACCTGCATAACCTCTTGTGTTGCCAGGCACACTGGCAAATGTTCCTCCAGGATTATGACCTAATCTGGACAGTGCTACCTGGTACTGCTATGGGCCCTGCAGACGCCCTATCCCACAAGGACCATGTGGATACCTTGGGGGACAACGAGGACATTGTCTTCCTGCCTTCCACCACCTTCATCCAGAGGTTGGATCTTGCCTTGGCTGACAAGATCTCTTGCTCCACCCAGCATGACCCCCTTGTGCTCGATGCCTTGTGGGCTATGTCCTCAACATCCTCCCCTCTCCCTTGCACTTCCCCTGATAATTGGACGTTCCTCAATGGTGCCCTGTACTTCAAGGGTTGATTGTATGTCCTGGAGCCAGCATGTCAGGAACTGCTGCACCAGCTTCACCTCTCCCCCGCCAGGGGCCATGAGGGCCAGTTCCACACCCTGGCCTGTATCTCTTGTAACTATTGGTGGCTGGGTCTTGCTTTCCACATCCACCGCTTTATCCAAGGGTGTTATGTCTGCCAGGTAAACAAGGTCAACACCCACCCCACAGTTCCTGGTCTTTCTCTGATTGCTTCATCTGCGACCTGCCCTTTTCAACAGATCTCAGTGGATCTTATCACAGATCTTCCTCCCTCAGGTGCCTTTGATTATGTTATGGTCATGGTCAACCATGGCCTTATGAAGGGGGTCATTTTCATCCCTTTCACCAAGTCCGCATCTGCAGTGGATGTTGCCTCTCTCTTTTTCCACCATGTTTTCCTGTGATATGGTCTCCACGATAAATGCATCTCCGACAGGGGTGTCCACTTTGTGTCAGTGTTTGCCAAAGAACTGGCCAGACTACTAGAATACAATGTGGCCCTCTCCATCGCCTATCATCTGCAGACTGACAGCGAGACAGAACATGTAAATCAGGAACTAGAAACCTACCTGCGCATCTTCTGTGGAAATACCCCTGGGAAATGGAGCAAACTCCTTCCAATGGCTGAGTTTGTTACGGGCTGGGAGGAGATTGAGAAGCGATACGCTGAGTTACATTGCACTATCGATCGCGCTACTGAGGCATTTGTCCAGGCAGGCCTCCTTAGCACTTCTGACTGGGACTTGTACCTCGTATATCCCATGGGGGACTCAAACGTGGGAAGCGCAACCATGGAGTAGCTGGGTACCTATCTTTTTCTGCATCGCTTTCTCTTCCCGTTTCGGCTCGATCTGATCTCATCCTGTACACCGCTATACGGACTCTATAGAAGTGTCCACTGCCTTCCGCAGTCCGCAGTATGTCTTCCTTCTTATCTCTTCATCTCCACTCGCATCACCTCCAGATGGAGCTTGTAGTTAGTACTTTCTTGGACGCTCCACCTCCCCCTGCCAATTCTCCCTACATTGGCAGTAGTTTCCCATCCCCTTCATAGTTACGTATAAAAGCGCCGCTATCAGCGCCCATGTACTTTAGTTAGATCTACGCAATCACCAGTGTAACTTACTCACGCCGCTCGAGTGAGCGAGACCTTCGATCTGGCCCGTAATTGCCACGCTTGTGTCATTTTCACCTTGACCTTCACATATTCGCTCCGGATCTTTGCACGAGCCCGAGCCCTCGTAATCAGCGAAGTAATAGCTCGCTATCGCATTAACAAAAGATCTAACTCTTACCCTGGCTCCAACTAACACGTTCGGAGCCACCCCAACCCCATCACAACTTCCTACTGTGCCCCAGACAGTTCCGACTCAGACACCCCCCCTCCACCCCCACCTTCTCAAAGAACACCCTCGCACGCGGCAGTTCCTCCTCAATCATCTTCGTCACGTCGTATTCAGGATAGACGCACTCCTGTACCAGGCGGAACCCCTCAAACCTCCATCACACACCTCCCTGTAGGACCGGGACGTTGGAGAAGTACCTCACGAAGCTCCCCGCAACCCCCACTCCTTGAAGCTGGGTGAACTCAACCCACCCCCAGTGGCTCCCCCATCCCCTCTGCCCATCAGACCCCGCCCCCCCTTTCTCCGGAAGTCCCTATTCACGTGGATACGGAACCTCTGCAGGATCCGCCAAAGGAATCCTATGTACCATCCGATGAAGAG
>JBBPTU010000966.1:0-15913 GCA_038094295.1 Tylopilus aff. beelii | reverse complement strand
GCTCGAGAACGGTTACGCGATCTGGGACTTCCGTGGGCAAGAACTTGAGAAGCATATACTGGATCGATTCAAGCAATTTATATGGCGACCCCGCCCTCGTACCCTACTGACAAAGGAGCAGCAACGGCGAATCCGTCGAAACCTGAAGGAATACAGTCGGACTTTTGATGAAGAGGATGCAGCAGAGGAAAGTACCGTCAGCGCGGAACTAATTGCGCACCGCAAGAGGTTGGTGGACGAGTGGAATGCTTGGCGGACACGGTGCAAGCGCGATGTAGCGGACGAGAGACGTGGAAGGGGCCAGAGACATGACCTTGTTGGAAGGGAAGAGGCAAAAGAAGAGATTGAGGAGTGGATCGACGAGGTGATTGAACAGATCGAGGAGGTTGTGGAGTAGAGTTCCGTGGCTGTGCTCTGTGTCCTAGTTCCGGTTCGGTCACTGCATTTGAGTTGTATCTAATCTGAAAGAGTCTCTCATGTCCCCGGTAGAGTTGTCTCCTGCTCCTTCTTCGTCTACCCTATGGGCACAACGTATGCGCCCCTTCCTTCTTGTTATCACTGTGTGATTCATCCTTTACAGCCTCCAAGGAATGGGTAATTCCTGCCAGGCCGAAGCCCGGCCGAAAGCCGAAGAAAGAGCTCACCTCGAGTCCAACTGATCCAAAAGACGATGTCGTTCGTACTCCCGCGTTCAATGTTCGTTCATAAATTAATTATTACGCTAGGACGAGGAATCGTCTGCCAGCAGACGTGTGCAAAATAGGCAAGACACTCCTAACATCTCAATGTCTAGGTTAGAGTTAACATGCCTCGTACAGAGCTGCCCAGCGCGCATTTCGTGAACGCAAGCAAACTCAGCTCGCTGAGCTTCAAGCTCGTCTGCACTCGTACGAACAGGGGGAAATTGAGCGCAACGTCGCTCTGCAGACCATTGCCAAGAAGACAAAGGAGGAAAATGAGGAACTCCGCAGAGAGAATCAGATGCTCAGGGAGAAAATCGCTCACATGGAACAAGAGCGTGACGAATTTTTCAACACGAAGCGAGCGTACGACGACACCTCTGCGTCTTCCCTTTCAGCTGACAACTTCCCAAAGAAGCGGGCTAGGGTCGAGGACGACATACAAGTCGTCCTTCCACCTGTTCTTCTCCCCTCTTTCCCGACCTCGTCATCTTCTCCAGTGTCTTCTCCAGATGCCACCTCTTCGGCAACCGCATTTTCTCCCAGAGTACATGAAGGACACTCTCGACAATCAGTTTTCCATACGCCTCCACCAATCAACGATCTTTCCTTCACGACGACGGACGAAACAGCTGCTCATCCAAATGACCAAGACTCTATTGGTCCGTATACCTGTGTCTTGTGCAGCCCGGGTGCACCTTGTGTTTGCAGAGAAATGATTCTGCAGCAAGCAGGCGATAACGGCAACAATTCTCATCATCCACTCGCTCTCCAAAGTGAGATGCTCAACCACCACTCGATTGCACCACTGGATCGATCCGCGGACGTGAGGGTCACCCCGGCTTCCAGCACGTGTATATTGGACAATCTACCAGCCTTCCAGGAGCCTGTTCCTATTCGTCGCCGGACGGGAGCATCGAGGGCGAACCCCATATTCTATGTCACGCCCATAGCCTCTCCGCCTTCCAAGTGTTCTGGTGATCCCGACAATTGTATGGCTTGCGCCAACGACAGTTTCGGAAAGGCGTTCTGCGAGGCCTTGGGTCATACGGTGAACTCCACGCCTCCTTGCTTCGATTGTCCCAAAAGAACCAATCAAACGGATGAAATTTTGGTTGGCGGCTGTTGTGGTGACACTAGTAAATGCGGTTCGTGTGGCATTGCGCCCATCATTCCCTCCACAGTTGGGTCAGAAACCATGTCAACGGATGACGCTTGGCGTCAACTCAAGTCACACCCCAACGTTGCCTTTGCGGACTTAACGTTGCTCGCGGAAGTAGTCGCGCGTAGATCGAAGTGCACTGGGTCCCGTGTCGTCATATCGCCTGCACTGGGATCTATCTCGCCAGATCATAGCACACCCTCCCATCACGGACTAACTCCTGCAATTGAAGATCAGTCGGTACTGCTCACAGACCCTAGCGAGCATTTCCACCTGAAGCAGCGAGAATCACCACCACAATTAGTCCCACAACACGTGCTTATCGAATGTGGGCAACGAAGGGTGAAAGAAGTCAATGCCGATGGTGTAAAGGAAGCGTTGCGGCTATTAGACCAGAAGTTTGCACACATGCGATAGCTTTACAGGGACGCCAGTTTCTCTGTAAAATGTACTCCGTTTCTCGTGGAATCCGCGTGTACTATCCTAAGTATTACACCTGAACAGGAGGTCCCATCGCAAGCAAGGGAACTACATATCTCTCCATTCTCTCAATACCTGACGAAGCTTCCGGTTGAAGGAGTGTTGTTCCTGCGAGGTCAAAGACTTCTTGCAAGTCACGCCCACGTCCCCTGACCGACGAAATGCACGTGCCAGCTGCTTGAGAGGCGCGTTTTTCAGCTCGCCGGGGAATGGTTTCACTCGAGGCCACAGCTCGAGTAAAACCTTTCTGGCCGCCGAATAAGCTCCAACAGCAAAATATGCATGCGCAAGCGCGTCGATGGCTGGAATATCAGGTGCAATACCAGCAGCAACCATCGTTCGGAAAGTCCTCATCGCTAACCTAGGTTCTCCCTTGCGTCCGTAACCTGAAATAAGCACCGTCCACATCACCACATCTGGTTTAAACCCCGCCGCCCTAGCAGACCGCATGACTTGTTCAGCAGCCTGCATGTCTCTAGCTCGCGTGAAACCATCCATAAGAGAAATGAAGTGATGTCGATTTGGATGGATGCCCTTGTGGACCATGTGACGAAACACGGAGTTCGCGGTACCAAGTGTGGGGTTGGCGATGCCTTCATGCTTGAGCCACATAGCAAAGGTAGCTCGGTCATTCTTGACTCCATTACGGGAGAGAGCAAGGACCGTAGACCGAACACAGGAATCATCGTAGGGGTGATGATTACTGCTTGGATCAAAATCTTCCGAGGTGAGGCCGCGGCGGCATCCTGGAAACGGGAGCGTGTACCGCCTTGTCTGTGAAAACTTGGCGGCAGTGGTATCCCATCCAGTACCGTGAACCATGTGCTTCTCTCCACGCAATGCATTACGAAGGATGATATTAAGATGGCGAATGGTCAAACAGTGAACCTTTTGCGACATGCTCCGCAGAACCTGTGTCAGCCGGCGTGTCTCGATATTCCCCGTGCGGTCCAGGTAGTCGAGAAAAAGTTCGATAGTGGCCGCATTTGACTGAATACCTTTGGACCGCATGATACGAATAATGTATATCGCACCACTGAGTCCGCGGATTTCCATTACTCGGGGTAGGATAGCATTCAAGACATGTATAGTCAAGTCGATGCCTTTCACGTCGATAGGAAGTGGGAGTTTGCTTTTTACACGGAGAAGAGAAAGAACATTTTTGACATCCGCGTCAGAGTCGACCATCGCAGCCAACAGGCTTGCAGCCATGTCGTCACGACCAGAGAGGCAGTAGGTACGAATGAGAGCAGCGGCCACACCAGCATCAAGCTTGATACCAATTTCGACCATACGGTTCACTGCCTCGTGGACTTGGTCGAATCGTTGGTGGCTATTCAGGTAATTGATCAGGATGGTGAACGTAGCTGCATCCGGGTGGATCACGAGTGTTCTTCCGGATAGAGGGGGAGAAGAATAGACGGATGAAGACATGGCGCCGTCGACCCCTGTGGTAGTACCTCCTGGACGTTGGTCGGCTTCCTTTCTGGAAGTTAGGGGGCCAATCATCCGATTGACGAGTTCCGTGGCGCTGCGTTCGTCTCCCACGTCTAGAAATTGCTGGATGATGCTGTTCAACACTCGAGTAGATGTCCGAACATCGACAAGATGCAATGCCTCGAGCGCTCGAGCATGGACCTGAGGGTCCAAACCCAGTGATCGGTATGCGGTAACGATGAGTGCGTGAGTTGAGGCGTCGATGTGGAAACCAGCATCCTCCATCAACTGTAAACATCTCTTGGCAGAATCCAAGTCCTGGTTGCGGAGGTGTCCAGAGACAAGAAGGTGGAACGTTCTTCGAGTGGGTTGGACGTCGTCGCGCACGAACTCCTCGATCACGTGATCTAGACAGCGGAAAAGATGGCACTCTGTGAGTGCCCTTACTTTCCAGTTGAGGAGGCGAGCAGTGGTCTTGCCACACTGATTCCTTGCGAGGGACACCAAAGAGGGAATTGAGGACCAATGCTCCTTCAAGGATAGTTGATGGAGAACGGCTTCGAAATGGTTCGGTTTGAAACGACAACCTAGGGCGTGTGCCAGGGACATTACGGTGTGAGCTCGGGACGGTCGGGAAGTAGCTGCCAGAAACTGTGCCAAACGCCTTGCTGTTTCTCTCTGGCGTAAGTAACGGCGCAAACCGAAGGAAGCGTTGACGTCCGAGAGGATGGCTATGATTTCCTCTTTGGTCGCAGAAGAAAAGGTATCGATAGTATCTATGATCCCGGAAGGGAAGTGACCGCGAGGGCCGGATGGACTGCATGGCGAGGGGGCACGCGAAATCGGCGGCAATGAAGGCCGTGTTTCGGGACCGGTCAGGGGGCCTACTGGATAAACGTGGGCAACTGGAGTGCCTTGCGAGGTGTGCGGAGGGTTGTGTTTGGTGAGTGCAAGTGCGTGCAAGCCTGACGGGGTACATGGCGAGGGGGGCGGGCCGGGAAGTGTAGGGACGCGCTCGTAGCGTTTTCCGGGGACGAGCAGGGCTTGCGTGGTGTGACGGCCAACTCCCCTTAGCATGGGGAGCCAGAACGGGTGAGGCTGACACGTCCACCACGGTGGTGTGATGAACCTGGGCGAGATGGAGAATGAGACGCGGTCGCAGAGGAGTGGCGGGAATACTACCTGCTGTAGGAAAATCGTAGTAGTGCCAGCGAAACAGCAAGCAGGACAGGATCGACTCCAGTTTGCACCGGAGACAGCCGGCGGATTTCCACGGTGGACTTTGCCTGCCGCGATGGTCTGCACAGGCACACGATGGAGCCTACTACAGCAGCTTGCTGTAATACTCGTTCCTCGTCCACGGGGTGGTCGCAAGTCCACGTGGTACTGGCCATGAAATGGCACTTCAATTCGGCTCTAGCAACGTTCCGGGTGGGCTGTGATCAGCGGTGCACTTGAATGGAACGTTGGTACGTTCCGTGTCAATTCATATGATAGACGCCCGAACTTGTGGATGACCCAGGTAGTGTAAAGTTCCGCCGAAACCGGAGGGTCGGCCAACGGCCGGTGTGTGACCTTGTACCCAAGGCGCTGATTCGTGTTCATTTTGCAGGAATGGCGAGCCATTGGCTGTTCAGAGCGGTGCTTTTCCCGCCGAGTCACCTTTCACTTCCGTGGTAGCACGCCACTGTCATTCTCGGCCCTCTCCTCCTTCTCACAAAGTTGCATCGTCTAATCTTATCCTCCAGATCCCGTTGGTTCCCGTGTAGCCATTTACGGCGCCAAGTCCTTGCCGTCACAGATCCAACTTTGCAGCAGCACTGCAGTGCCTGTGACATGTTTCAACGCTGGCTCCATCACCGCGACGGTGGCTATTCGTCCTCGACGAGGGCCTAACAACCTCTTCTTTCAACCCGCATTTGTCACTAACTCCGTATCGGAGCGCCATGACTCAAAGACTTGGCTCCGTGGACAGCATGCATATAAAGGCAACACACCTCCTGTACCCTCACCAGTTCCTCCCTCTCATGTATTCGTCCCACCTCACGATTCTTGAGCAGAGTTCCTCTCTATACCCGTCCGCCCCGGCCTTCAGGGTGCCACGATCAGATCCCACAACACCTCAGGTACATGATTGGCTCTCCA
Organism: Tylopilus aff. beelii; assembly: GCA_038094295.1. Lineage (NCBI taxonomy): Eukaryota > Fungi > Basidiomycota > Agaricomycetes > Boletales > Boletaceae > Tylopilus > Tylopilus aff. beelii. The sequence goes on along the minus strand of JBBPTU010000966.1, from coordinate 10,009 downwards.
TATCCTATCGCCAATTCAAGGAAGACGTCGAGTACACCGCGCGCTACTACCGTAGGTTGCTCAACTCCTTCTGCGTCGAGGAGAACTCCGTCGTCGGCCTCTGGTCAGTCCCCTTCCTCCCCTACATTCACCTTCTCACCCCCATCCAGGCTCGGTGGCATGACATACCAGGACGTTCTCCACATATATGCCATCTCGAGGGCCGGATATATCCCTCAGTTGTTCAGCATACGCCTCCCGAACCCCGATGTCGTCCTCGAGCTCCTCCGAAGACAAGGTGCCCGTGCCCTCGTTTATGCCCCAGAGTTTGCTCGTGCGACATCCCACTTTCCATTACCAACATTTCTCGCCGTCGAAAAGGCCGAGATGGAACCTTGTTCGGGTGAATTACCACCCCTCTCTCCTGGGAACGGGGATCAGACCGTCTTCGTCTTCCACACGAGCGGATCTACGTCAGGCAGTCCGAAGCTCGTGCCTTGCAGCCAGCGATGGTTGGACGCAATGGTGACGAAGGCCAGGTTTATCTGTACTCCTCGCGATCCGCAGCGCCAAGACGTCACCACTTGGATGTGAGTCCTGCAGATCCCCCTCGTCCGTCTGTGATCACACTGATCCTCCTCTCCCAGGGGTAGCATGTGCCACATTGCTCAAAATTTCAGTGAGCATCATTGGCACTTCTCTTTTCTCGTGGTCATCCTGACGTTCTCTCTCAAGTGCTGATCGGTGCCTTGCAACACGGGACGTGTACCATTCAGCCGATAAAAATTGCATTCTCCTCCGAAGAGCTCGCTGACATGATTCTTCGATGCCAACTCAATCGTCTCAATCAGTTCTCGACGTTCCTCTCCATCCATCTTCGTAATGCACGTTCACAACCAAAACTTCTCGGCCAATTGCGGAGTCTCTGCGAGATCATCTACAGCGGTTTGCCACTCAATCGCGAGGACGAGGAATTTTCTTACCACAACGGGATCAAGATCAGGGTATACTCCTTTTTCGGAATGCGCGGACTCTGTATTGACCATTCCACAGAACCTGTTCGGAAACACGGAATGTGGCGCGATGCTTCTCTCCGTAGGTGGCAATGGCCGAGATGCTGCGCTGCTCCGTGCTGTCCCCGAGACATCATACGCGTTCGTTCCCATCGACGCCACCAGCGGTCATCAATCATCAACTCAGTTACTGGAGCTCGTGATCCTGGCCGACTCTAGAGATTGTCCCGACGTGTCTCTGAGGAGTGCAGACGGCCACTTCCATACTGGGGATCTGTTCCAGGAAATGGGGACGGGATCTTACAACTTTTGTGGTCGTAACGACGACTGGATAAAGAGCGAGAACAGTTTGCGTTGTGACACAAAGTAAGTTTCGACCCGGTTTTTTTGAGGGCATGGACTGACGGAAGGCACTAGAGCCATCGAGGATAATGTGCGTGCGACGTGCGGTGAACTGATCGAGGAATGCATCGTTGTCGGGGAGGGCAGGCCATCACCTGCACTTTTCGTGGAACCTGCTGGCGGGGTAGACGAGAGGAAGCTGAAGAGAGAGATTCTTCGGAAGACTCGAGCATTCCACAGCAGACGGTATCTTCATGAGCGGATCACTTCTCCCGAGTTGATCATTATTGTGCCATCGAAGTCGCTGCCCAGGACGGCGACGAAAGGGAACATTAGGCGGCGAGCGGTGGAAGAAGCTTATCAGATGCACCTGGATAACATCTACTCTTCCTTGCGATGAAAGACTGCCGAGTACTAGTAGCGACTAGTTTCTTGACAGGTTTCCTACCGCGGGCGGTTGAAGCTACCTTTGAAGCAATGTGCCGTCGTTGTACTTGAGGCTCGTACCTCACACGATACAGTTATATATATATATTTATTGGCTATTGCGCTGAATATGCTAGTATATGTCTGCACGGTGAGACAAAGGGACTCCCTGGCACTGCATTATATATGGGATGTCAACCGTACTTATATCCGAGTCAAGAGCTGAAAGTTTTTAATTGGTGTTTAAATTTATTTATACTAAGCTAATTTTTTGACGAACCTCGCCGAGAAGGGTCCCGGTCGCTCCTGCGGTTGCCACCCGTGGCTGCGCTCCTGCGTCATCGTCTTTGTCATGGCGCGACCATACCCCTAGCGCGATGGGAGTTCAGGGAGCCCGGCTCCCTCTGATCAGCTCCTCCCATCTCGCTAGGTGCGATTTTTTTTATATCTCTCGTCTTTAGGGCTCTTATCTGATCAGCTTCTGCTTCACGGCTTCGGAATACGGATGCCCAAGCTGTTGACCCGAACCTTTGGATTCGTTCATTTTCACCCCCTCGACGCACGCTGGGGGCAGCACAAAAATGATTCCATCTCTTTTAGTGGCCAGGCAACCCCGAAGGGCAGCCTGGTCACATGAGCGCCTCATCACTGAGCGCGCAATTACTCTCCGTCTCGTCCTTGATAAGTCCACCACTAAATCCTATTCGTCCGCTTTCAACTCCTATCTCGAGTTCTGTTCCCTACATCATCTCGACATTTCTCCGACCCCTGATACTCTCTCACTCTATGTAATCTTTATGTCTCATCATATCGAACCCCGTTCGGTTCAAGCCTACCTATCTGGGATCGTAAATCAACTCGAGCCATACTTCCCCGAGGTCAGACTCCACCGCAACGATCGTCTCGTACGACGGTCGTTGCAAGGTTCCTTTCGGTGGTTTTCAAAACCTCTCCACCATGCCGAGCCTCTTACTCGCGACCACCTCATTCGCATCTCGTCTACTCTTCCTCGACCTCTGTCCTATGATGACTCTTTGTTCCTCGCTCAGCTCCTCACTGGGTTTTTCGCGCTGCTTCGTCTTGGCGAACTGGTTGTCCCTGACTCTCCTTCTCTCGTGGACCCATTCAAACTATCAGGTCGTCATACTGTGTCCTGTACTCCCAATTTCTTCTCCTTCCTCCTCTCTCATGACAAATCTGATTCCCGTTTCGAGGGGAATTCCATTCTTGTCCAGCGCGCTGCCACGCCGCCGGACCCTTACGACGCCTTTCGTTGCTATCTTCTCGCCCGCGACTCACGCTTCTCGGCCCATCCATATTTATGGGTTCGCTCCAACGGCTTACCCCCTTCTCGGGCTTGGTTCCTTTCCCGACTCCACAGTTTTCTCCCCGCATCCTTTACAGGTCATTCGTTGCGAGCTGGCGGCGCTACCTCCCTTGCCGCTGCCGGGGTACCTCCTGCTCAAATCCAAGCCATTGGCCGTTGGCGGTCGTCTACCTGGGAACGCTACGTACGCAGCCACCCGACCCTTCTCCAAACCCTGATGTTTCACGGGCGGTCTGTTCACGACCCCCCCTTTGCTGCGGTCCCTTGATTTCGGGTCCGTCGTTCACGTTTTCCCCCTTCCTTTTACTTATTATTCTCCGAACCACTTTCCTAAGTTACTCCATTACCACCAAAAAAAAAAATTCCCATCCCTCCTCACCCTTTTTAACAGCCTTTATAGCATTTTTTCACTCCTTGGCGCCTCGGCCACCCAGCGCACGGAGTGTGTACTTGTATTTTCTCGTCCTTTTAATTGACAGGAGCCTCGCGTGTCCCATCTCTCGCGCGAGGCTCGATTTCTCGCTATCCTTTGTCTCGTGCGTTCGAACAAAATTAGACAGGTGTATGATGTCAATTTTTAGCACCTAACCCAGAATGATGAAAAGATATAGCCATGATACCTGTAGTATTATATTACAAAATAACTCAGCTGTCACAGGATATAAGACAACGAACTACTATAGTCTTGCAAGGAAAAACGAAGGGAAGAATAGCTAAGCACAAAGAGCCGTGGGCGGCCAATCCCGCTCCAATATTATTGTATTGACATTTGGTCATAAATTGTCGTAGAGGGCATAATAATGGGTACTTGGGTGGAGAGGCGGAACAATCCGGACGAGTTAGCGAAGAGTGCACTGGAGTGAGTCCTCGATACCAGATATAAAGAGAAGGAGAAACCAGGATGGTATCATTTGCAAAATGGTTATGCTGTTCGCAAGAACGAGGTAAGTAAATGGTGTGATCGAGCTTATGATGGAACGGAGTCATGGTATGCATACTTGTGTTCTAGCATTCAAGGAAGTTTGTACTTCCCGATCGTCCCCTACCCCTCTTGTCAGGTCCGGCGGTATCTTCAACAGGAGGGTCTAGTCCAACGCTTCGACGTCCGTTCGCTGTACTTGCTGGCCGTCCAATCCTGCTTTGCGCCAAAATAGATGCAGAGACTGCGGGTGATGGTATTCTTGAAGCGCGGATTGTCACGTTAGCGTCTGGGGGCGAGAAGTTGAGAGATGCCTTGGCGGTTGGACGGTCCAACTTGCTGTTGTACGACATAGGACGTTCATAAGCGCGGGTTTCGTTTTCAGACGATGTCGGTGAACCAGTCTTGCTCGAGCCAATTGAACCACACTTTTGCTGGCTTTTGGAAATCACGCCGTGCGTAGCTGACCGCTTGAAACCGATCCCTGATATGGTTCCACTAGAGTACAGGCTGGATGTGGGTACCGGCAAGAACGTGGGTGTAGTGGGACGAGAGGATGGTGTGGGTATTGTACTAATGGTGGCTGTTGTACTTTGGCTTTCACCGGAAAGGCGGGACTGTGGTCTGCGGTTGCCCATTGTGCTGTAAGGTAGGGGATTGGGTCTAGGGAACGTAGGAGAGGACGCGGATGTGGGAATTCCACTGCGGAATGAGCTTGGCATAGAGGGACTAGACACTCGTCTTCGTTCTTTCTCTGTATCTTTCACAGGAGAGGGCGTGTCGTCCATGATAAGAACCCATCCTGACCTATTGGGGTCGGGGGTTGTCGCACCACTCTTCGGTGGGGAGACATCCGCACTATGCCGTTGGAAGTTTGGTCTAGCAAGTTTGCTGTCAAGAGTGGCCGTTCGTTGGGTGCCAACCCTAGATGCAATTGGGGCAGTGGCGCTACTCGACGATGGGGTAATTGTGGATAGGGTCAGGGCATTTACACCTTGCCTGCCCGCGTTGCTACCCATGCGTAGTCGAGGAACACGGGTATGGATCTTCTGTTCTAGGTTCTTCACTCGTGCACGCATCTCGGATACCATTTGTACCCCTCGGCTTTTCGACGCAGTGATGGGGATAGCAGAGGCTGTCGTAGTCAAAGTGGGCATGGCAAGGTTGGGGCGAGGTAAGGGTGTGCGCGGGGTCAGGTTACGTGACGCCGAGAATGAGGGTAGGGTGCTAGAGCGAGTGACAGGCGGCGTTGAAGTCGAGCTAGAAAATTTGCTCGGTTGGAACCCAGCTCTCTGGAGCAGGGTGGACCGGCCAGATGTCGAACCGAAAGAGGTTGATGGTGGCCGGGAGTGTGTAGAGGTTGATGACTTGTCGTTAGAAAGCTCGGATAAATTTAGGTCGGGTGGTGGAGGAGTAGCTAGCAAGCTTTCCTCGGTCGATGGAGGTGATGAAAGAGGGAAGGAGGACGAGGGCACTGATGAAGTGGAGGAATCTGAAGGGGTGCTTAGTGGGTTGGAGCGAGCAGCTGAGAGCTGGTCTTTGAGGATGGACAGTTCGACCCCGGCATCTATTACGAAATGTCAACTACTACCATAGGAGAAGTCCCTAAACGCACCCCGTAGTTCGTCCTTCAGTCGTTGGCATTCCTCTTCCAGGCTTGCCTTGTCGAGGAGTTCGTGCTCGAGAAGGATTTTCTCTTCAAGCACGCGGGAGTACTTTGCTTCGACATCTGCCAAAGTGGAAGTGACTGCGCGCTCGTTTCGTTCGAGGTCGTCGTTTCCCATTTCTAGTTCACGGAGTTGGACCTTGAGCTTCTGAGACTCTTGCCTTACTGTGTCCAACTCGCGCTGCAACGAGGTAGTGGTGGTGTTGTGGGTGGTCTGAAGGGACATGAACTTGGACTAGGGCAGAGAAGCTGAGCGTCAGTGGTTGGATGCAAAAGGGGGAAAGACGCACCTTCCACTCGTCCCTCTCTGATTCGACGCGGGCGACCTTGACCTTGAGATCCTGTTGTGCTTTCTCTGTGCGTTCAATCTCCTTGATGAGCTCCTCCTCGAGGTCCTTGCTCGAGGTGTGAAATTCATCGAGCTCTGCTCGGGTTTCCGCAAGCATGTCCGCCACCTCATAGTACTTTGCCTTCCAGTCTGTGGAGGAAGAATAGCTCACGGGGGGTTGAATTGGAGGGCCGTGGCAGAAGCTGGGGGACATACTTGATCTGGTCGTCGTCAATGGAGGTCATGACTGTATCTCTGCGCAGAGCATCTACGGGGGAGAGCACTGCGGTCATGGACCTGCGGAATAAAGTACAGAGGCCAACGTTGCAACCAGCTAACCCGAACCACGCTCCCTGAGTAATTACATAATACTGATTTACAGGTTCTCTGGTTTCGCGCACTTGCGTTTTTCGATCCTCCCTGTTCTCGGACACCGCATCTCCTGCCACGATACCGGTTCCATCGTTGCGCCTGTGCGGGCGTGTGAGCAGCCATGTGCAGGACGGAGGAGCGCACACACCGGCCTCGCTGGTGGCAAAGATGACGCCGAGGTCGTTGCGTGCAGTGGTGATGTAGTAGCTGCGAGCGTCCCCGAGCGAGATCTGCATCCGGCGTGTCAGAGGACGGAGAGGGACCAAGTGCGACTGACGACGAGACCCTTGACGACGTCGCCTCCCCGAAAGCAGTCGGCAATCTTGACCTTGTCTTTCTCTGTTGCACGGACGTCCTGTGCGCGGATCACGCCCGTGAACTCTTCGCCGGGCGGGAGGGGAATGCCGTCGACGACGGATATGGCGACGACGGCTTGCAGGGGCGAAAGGCGGGTGACCGTGCCGAGGATGAGCGCGTTGGGCGCGGGTGGGTGGGGTCGCTGTCGGTGTATGGCGGGCGTCCCGTCTGCGAGGGTGCCCGCGAGACTGGCACGCAGCTGGCCGTGCTCGCGGTACACGCCGGGCCCGATGGTAGCGACGGTCGCTGGCACCGGGAGGGGCTGTCCTGGGAGGAGGAACGTCATCAATAATTTGTATCAAATAAAAATGAATAAATACTCGCTTCGGACGGGCTCGGAATTTGCACGGCTATTTTGTTTTCCTCCCGTCCTCAACGTCGTCCTCGATGTCCTCCCTCGCCCGCGTCGCCGCCCGTCGTACGTCCCCCTCGCTCACAGTGTCCGTCTCTTAGACGACCTCCACGTAGACCTCCACTTCTCCGCCCGGAGACATGCTCTCTCCAGGTTCGCAATGCCTGCAATGAGTCCCACGATGACGGAGGGCGGTATTGCTTCCTGGAAAAAGAACGAGGGCGAGACCTTCGCCGTCGGTGACGTCCTCCTCGAAATCGTACGCGTCGACCCTTCTCCCTCGCGCGTGCGCCTTCTCACACCCTCTGTAGGAGACAGACAAGGCATCCATTGACGTTGAAGCTCAGGACGACGGTATCCTCGCCAAAATCATCGTAGGCAATCCCCACTATCACCAGCGTTTATCACTCATTCTCTCTCCAGGCCCCAGATGGCTCCAAGAACATCGCCGTCGGTACCCCAATAGCAATCTTTGCTGAGGAAGGTGATGACCTCTCGGCTGCCGCTCAAATGGCTGCAGAGGCTCCTGCCCCTCCGGCACAGCCGCAACCTTCTGAACCTGCACCATCTACTCAGTCATCTCCACCACCGGCCTCCGTACCCCTCACCCAGGATGCCAGACCTGAGCCTCCAGAAGGTGATCGTGTATTTGCCTCCCCAATTGCCAAGAAAATCGCTCTCGAGAAGGGTATCCCGTTGGCAAAGGTCAAGGGCACCGGTCCCGACGGTCGCATTATTCGTGACGACGTTGAGCGGTACCAGCCACCCACTCCGTCCCCCTTACCTGCTCCGGCCGACGCTACGCCAGACTACGTGGACATACCGGTCTCCAATATGCGCAAGGTCATCGGCACACGTCTAACCCAGTCCAAGCAAGAGATTCCTCACTATTACTTGACGGTCGAAATCAACATGGACAAGGTGTTGAAACTTCGTCAAGTGTTCAACAACACATTAGGTGACGACAAGGCCGCCAAACTCAGTGTCAATGACTTCGTCTTGAAAGCTGTCGCTTGTGCACTCAGGGATGTTCCCGAAGCCAACTCTGCCTGGTTGGGTGACGTCATTAGGCAGTAGGTACCAGGACCTTGCATCTTTAGTCCAACTTACCCTCTCTTAGGTACAAGAATGCGGATATCTCTGTCGCTGTTGCGACTCCTACGGGTTTGATTACACCCATCGTCAAAGATGTTGGTTCCAAGGGGTTGGCAGCGATCTCTGCCGACGCGAAAGCGCTTGCGAAAAAGGCTCGTGATGGCAAACTCGCGCCTCATGAGTACCAGGTTAGTATCTCGCCTCTGCTAGACAACACTTCTTGATCCGTCTTTCAGGGCGGGACATTCACTGTGTCTAATCTTGGCATGTTCGATATCGACCACTTCACCGCCATCATCAATCCACCCCAATCCTGTATTCTCGCCGTTGGTACCACCAAACCAACACTCGTACCTGCACCCGAGGAGGAGCGTGGCTTTAAAACTGTTAACGTGATGAAAGTCACCCTCAGCTCTGATCACCGGACTGTAGACGGTGCAGTAGGAGCACGGTGGCTGACTGCATTCAAGAGCTATCTTGAAAACCCATTGACTTTCATGCTCTAAAAGTCTATCTGATACTCTCACTCGTGTCTATCCGTTGAACCAGCGGCGGGTAATATTGGGAGCAATTTCACTGTCGATTCTCCTTTCACCATAGACCACTCATTCGGATGCATGCTTTTTGGCTAGAGCCGCAATGTCTCCACCTACGCAATTACATTATGGTATTAACTTGACATAAGAGCAACTCGCTGGCCATTTCATTGTGTCCTGCAAACTCGATGCAAACTACCGATCACAATGCAAACTCAGCTATTCACAGCGAGTAAGTGGTGCTGTAAGAGACCGCTTGGGCACTCTTCGACCAATGAAAAAGCTTGTTCAGTCGCAAAAGAGCAATTGATAATCGTTCATGCTAAACACCGTGCTGCACAGATTAGTAGTCTGTTATACTATAGCGCTGGACAGCGAAGAAGCCATACGGTTAATCAAGATGTGCACGATGCTGCTAAATGTAAGGACGAGGGACGAGTGTAAACTGAGTGTAAACAAAATTGGTTTGATCACTAATGTCGATGATCGGTATTTGTACTTCGTCCGAAGGTAACACCCGGCTTGCCTACTGCCTTTGCCTCAAGACTCCTCAACATGGTCTACGGTCTTGGACCTAACCCCCTGAAGAATCCTGGTGAGATCATCATTGTCAAATCCACCCTTTCAAGTCATGACTCGCCCCGAGACAGGCCCTATTTCGCACTTGGCCTTGAAGGCTCGGCCAACAAACTTGGAGCAGGCATCGTCGAGCACAAAGTGGACGGTTCTGCGAAAGTGCTCGCTAACATACGGCATACATACATAACTCCTCCTGGTGAAGGATTCCTTCCCCGAGACACGGCGCAGCATCATCGGGAGTGGGTCCTGACTGTTATCAAGGATGCACTAGAGAAGGCCGGCATCGGGATGCAGGATGTAGACTGCATTTGTTATACGAAAGGTACGTCACTTGCGCCTAGCATTATAGTCACCCCAGTCACCTCGGCAGGCCCTGGTATGGGTGCTCCTCTACAGGCCGTTGCGCTAGTTGCCAGAACGCTCTCCCTACTGTTCGATAAGCCCCTCGTAGCAGTCAACCACTGCATCGGACGTGAGCCCCATGTTTCCTGTGGAAACAAACTTTCACATACTCGTGTAGACATTGAGATGGGTCGTACGATCACCCGAGCTCAGGATCCGGTCGTACTGTACGTATCGGGCGGCAATACCCAGGTGATAGCGTATTCCCAGCAGCGTTATCGCATCTTCGGCGAAACGCTAGATATCGCCGTGGGAAATTGCCTAGACCGGTTCGCGAGAACCATCAATCTGAGCAATGATCCGAGCCCGGGTTACA
>JBBPTU010000965.1:0-15917 GCA_038094295.1 Tylopilus aff. beelii | reverse complement strand
CAGCTCACCACCAGCCCAGGTCGTCCAGGGCCGGACAGCGCTTCGCGCTGCCACCCATTCCCTCCCTCTTCTCGTCACGCGATCGGACACCTCTCCCGCGTAGATAATCGTATTTCATGTCCGTACCGTACGCCACGATTATCTACTGTTGCCCCGCCGCTCTGCCCAACGCTCAGGCCAAAGACAGACGCTAATTTGTAATTCCATCTATGTATCTTTACATCAGATCAAACCACTGATGATCGGTATGGGCGCAGAGCTGAAACATGAATAGATCACTACAGCACTGCACTTAGCTCCGTTGATATCCCGTGTGATGCCAGGAATCTCTCCTGATTGATGCATCAAAATCGACATTAGTCACGGTGGCCTGATCAATGAGACGTGATTTGATATAAAGGATAGCAGAATGACTGGATTAACACAACATCATCCTACAATGGTCATGATAAAGATGGTGTTCTGGGTGTCCTCTGTTCTACGAAGAATATTAGCGCCAGCGGAATGAAAAGATGGATGGCCTGATGAAACTATGCCTCGTACCAAAGGGCGCTATCAACGAGGCGATCCGGTGAGATGATTAAGCGGTACTAGGAACACAACAAATTTCCAGTGAACGTGGGAATGGTTGCAATGCTGGATAGCGGTGGAAATGACTTACAGAGTGCTCAAGGGATACGATCGAACGTGGCACGTTGCTGACCTGCCCACGCTTAGTCGGCCCTAAATAAGCGCGCTACCGACTCATCCCAGACGTTAGAAGACATAATTAATAGGTGATTTCAGTGGTACTATCTAGCTACACTTGTACTGGATACAAAAGTCCCAACAGCATACGATATACCGATATTGAAAAAAATGACGTCAAACAAAAGGGAAACGCATAGAGACGGAAAACGACGCGCCACACCCTCTACGTTCGGAGCTGTCTGGGCCACCACACCTTTTTCTGCGGCACCGTCGAACCTGTCCGCATCTTTTTTTTTGCTGTCTGGGAGCGTAGCGGTGGGCGTGGCGGGTGACGAGGTGGCAGTTGGCGCACCGCCCGCCACGGCCTTGTCTCTTTCGCGCTGACGCCACCCTCCAGATGATGCATCCTCGATCCTGGGTGGTCCGCTGGCCATCACGGGCGATGCCACCGGTTCCGGACTCTGCGGACGCCCCAAAGGCACCCCACAGCTCGCAGTCACCCGCAGGCGCCAGGCACCCTCGGGAGCGGTGGTCGTCTTGGTCTGGGGCCGAAGCTCGGCGCGCTCTGCCGCCGCCTCGAGCGTTGGGGCGCGTTCTTCGCGCTGACAGCGTTGTTCTGCGAGGCGCTCTTCTTCTTGGTCTTTGCGCATCGCCTCGGCCTCTTCTGTAGCTCGTCGTTCTGTCGTCGCGTCAGCCTGCACAAGGAGACGAAAGGGTGAACGACAATACATATCGGCCTCGACATGAAGGCGTTCCTCTTCGGCCTCGCGTGCTGCCGCTTCTTCTGCTTCTTGCTGTTTTCGCACCGCCTCTCTGTGCGAGGTATGCCCGGCAGCGTTTCTCCCTTTCTTCCTCCACCTTTTTCTTTGCCATCGCTCTGCGACGCTGGTATTCCTCAGCACGTGCAGCGAGCATCATCTCCCGATGTGTCACAAATGCCCCTTGCATGCGGCCTAGCTGCTTCTTGGTTGCCACAACCTGTGCGTGCCCCGTGTGACTGTTCTTGAGACGCGCCCCCTGAAGTGACTCGTGTGTGGTACGTTCCACGGACTGCTGATCGACGTAATCCTGTGTGAGGAGCGGCTGCTCTTTCTTGCGGTACGCCTGGTCGATGTGGTCGATTCGCTTCGTGGCGACCCACAACCGCTCGTTGGGGTCCTTTTCTCATTTTTGAGCTGCTCGACCGGAGCCGCATCAGTCTATCCTTGCTAAGGTCTTCCATGTCCTGAGGAGGGAGTCAGATCTGTACCCGCCAACACGGGGACGCGGCATACCGCGATGGATACCTTGAGCCCCGACACTTCATCGTGTCCCACGCGAGCTTCTTGGTTTCTTGCGTCCGTATGCACTCGGTCTCGCCATGGGACCACTTGATCTCTTTTTTGCGTGTCCTCCTTTTCGTGCTGCTCCTCGATCACTTTCTTGGCCCGCGACAGCCTGGAACGACGAGAGGCTTCTTCCTTTTCCTTACGGACGCTCAGCTCGGAGAGGAGCTCCCGTCGACGTGCCATGAGCGCCTTGCGCAACAAGAGCCCCCGCCGCTCTGCGTTGGCCGCTGCAACGAGCTCCTCAATCTATGTAGCTTGGTGGGGAGCATCGTCTTCCGGGGAGAGCACTGCTGGCGGGTTGATGAGGCGCACCGCATAGTGAAGCACGGACGCTATCGTGCTGAGACGCGTCCGCATGAGGTCACTCGACGATGATGAGGATCTCGCGTGGCGAGGTGGTGCTGGAAGACGACTCGTCGAGTTGGGCAAAGGGCTCGTCGACAGAGGATGTGGAGCTCCCCACGGCGTGGATAGACGATCAGGTAGACTTCCATTCGTCCGGGACCAAATTCGTCTAGGGGTCTGAAGAGCTCGAGGAGGGCGCTCACTTTGAGCGTGCGGTAGACCTGCGACAGTTGAGAGAGGTGAGCGCGCGAAATGAGAGGTCGATACCCAGCATTGGGAGTATCAATGGCATAGAGGGTGGCAAGGATCAGCGAGGTGGATGCGCAGTGTCAGTGGATCAAACGATGCTTCGAGTAGGTTGTAGAGCATCTTGACGGGGCCTAGCGAGAGACGGAGAACGTCTTGTGACAGCTGGACGGAGTCAGGACAGGGGCAAGCCAAGAGCAGAAGGAACCCACCGCATCTTTTAGAAGACCCACCCCTTGGTCGGACCGAGAAGCATAGTCAATCGTGTGCTCTTCGATCGCCCGTCATCCTCGTCCCCATGGAGTCCGACCGGCGCCGCGAGTGCCCCAGCTCGGCAAGACGATTCGTCTCCTCGTCCGATTTCTCACCGATGCTCGTGACGATGACCTAATACAGACTCCACGCTGCAGCGTGGTAGAGCGAGTTCCCGCTCGCGAGGAATATTTTGGTGAGCTTTTCGTAGTAGTTAGCCATCATGGCCGGTCTTCGCCATCGTGAGAAAGTTGTAGATGTCTTCGACGGACCGGAACGCTTCCTGTCAGAGCTCGAGCTCGACCGACGTGTTGAGCTGAGAAAACTATATGTCAAGGTGATGTTGCAGGACCTCTGGATCGGATAGGCTGATGGCAAGGACCTGGTGTGCATACCTGGCGACGTTGGCGAGATGGAGACGAAGGGCCTCGCACAGATGCGGAACTCCACCTTACACTGTAAAACGGGATCAGTCGGTTGCAGCGAAACGATCTGTGGATGATGGCTCACTTGATATATCGCCTCCAATTGGGCGTTGTTCCTCAGCATCTCGAGCGGAGTTGATAGCTCTCTCAGAGGAACTTGAGCCATAAGTTCACCAGGGCCCTATCTGTCCGATCCATGCTCTGATCCCAGCTCACTGCCTCGAGGAGGATACTCTCCGGAGTCTCGCTAGCCTCGAGGTCCTCCGCGTCGACAGCGACCGCTGTCTTCCTTTTCCTGTGCCTAGTGGACCTTGGCGTATGCGAGGGCAATGAACTCTTGTATGACGACCTCGATGGAGGCGACGCTGGTGTTTTGTGCGGTATTCTTATGCTGCGTGAGGCCCTCTTTCGTGGTCCTGCCCTTGCGCATGTCGACGCAGAGCTCGACGATGGGTTCGAAGGCGGTGAGGGGCGTGGACCTGAATCGCTTTGAGGTGAATATTTCCGTGAGCGACTGCAGCGCGGCGTGTGTTTGCCCGACCAAGACGATTCCCTCCACTTGCTTCAACACAGCCTCCAGTTTCGTGAGGGGGCGCCATGTCTTCCTAATGGACGAGTTGTCACGGGCATTGGAGACGAGTGATTAAGAGTCTGGTGTTCGGGAAGCGGAACGCAAGAAGGGGTGTTAATGGAGCATGGGAGTGAAGCAGTATGGGAAGTCATTAGAGATAGCACAAAGGTATCAGAGCATGGGACGTCGAATCACAGACCTGTCAAAGAGTCTGACGTGATGTCCCTCCATCGTCATCTTGCCCGACGACCGACTCATCGCGGCTAGTGGCAGGGATAGTTTGATTGTTTCTTGTCGTTCACCGTTGAGTGGTGTGGTCACGTGATGGCAGCGATTCGATGTTGGAACTCCGACTCGGGGAATCAAATCTTGGACCGAGTCTCCCAGATGGTTCGATCCTTGCGAGTGTATTCAATGACAAGACTGTTCGTCTCTTGGACACGGTTTCTGACTTTCAAATCTGCGACACGATGATGGCGTCCTAGTGGTTTGTTTCTCTCCCTCTGGAGAGTTCGTCGGATCTGCAGGTTTGGATGGAAAGTTGTCCGTGTTGGAGGCACCTTGCCTAGTTTCCGTTGCAGGTCAGGCACGTGGCATTACCACGATTTCTGTGCTCATCATCGTTATAGCAGGCAGGGCTTACCAACCGAGACGCGCCACGGGACGCCGTGTACCCCTCGCAAACATCTCTTCTTCATCCACCACCGCCCTACGCTATACATGTTCTTGCCTCAGCAAGAGTCAGTTCCTGATCTTGATGTGAGCGTATACATACAGCGTTCTCTTCGCTCATCCTCAAAAGTTGTACCAAGATCATCTTGCCACAATTTCGGTGGCACAAAATTTACACATGGCCCATTCTCTATGGAACCCGGATGCCAATTAATTCAACCATTTGGACTCGGAAGCGGCGATCGTCGCCAATCGAGAGGACTTTGTATTATTGTCCACCATTCCCTCCTCGGTCTCTTGGGACGATAGCGCATACGTAGATAGCCCGGGTATACCCGCAGTCACTAGCAGTCACCTGACTAGTACTTGAACCACATCATATCGTCTAGCCTGAACGCGGAAGCCTAGGATCTCGAGTTGCTTGTGCGTGCGTTCTTAGCGCAATGAATTCCTCGAATCATTTTTTCCCATTTGGGAGTTACCCCTGGACGGCTCATTGTTCGTAAACGAGCACCACAACTTGAGGCGCACTACATATTTGCCTGACAACTTGCAAGGTCTAGCAAAAAAACCCATCGGTCCATGTGAGAACCACGACAGAGTCCTCATCTGTAAGTCACCCAGTTGGCCGAACGTCGTCATCGTATTAACACACTCCTGAGGATGCGAGCAGTAGATTTACATATCTCCGATGAGCACCATTACGATCCACGAATTACTTGAATGCGATGCGAAACGACCAGATGAGAGCGTAAGAGTAAACGTGTCCGAAAGAAATACATCCAAAAGAGTGTCAAAAAGTGACCATCATCAGAGCAGGTGTTTCGATCTCATAGCGCAACCGCCTCATCTCACGTTCCCGGATCTTACGTCTCGCGTTCAGTCTGGAGAAAATGAGAAATCAACTCGGATGGGACGCGGAGCATGTGATAGATGATGATCTTACACGGCAAGAAGAGAGTTCACGTAACCTGGCATCAATAAAATGACATTAGCATGGCGTTCGTGTGTGGACCCGAAAGACGGTCCCTTACATCGGCAAATGACTGTGGCGGGCGCACCAACCCAATACTTGTTGCCTTGGGCAACGAACTGTGTGATACTAGGTGACATCACGTGTCACGGGCGAAATGCAAGTACTCACCACTATACCAACAGCGACAGATATTAGACTAAAGAGGGGAGTGAATGAAATGGGAATTACAGTACCTACCACTAAACTCACCATGTTAGGGCACCCATATTGATGAAGACGACTACTAAGTCACGGAAGACATTGGATCGACCCTGGAGCTCAGTCCGCCACAAATACCTGAAAATGGAGCATGTGATGATGATATCACACAAGGTGCTCACTACTGCTGCGATCGGGATAAGCTAGTAATCATTAATCACCTCAAAATTATGTCCGCATGGATCTTACTGATGTCGTGAAAAGAAACTTGATAGTCCCGTCCTCGAAACTTGAAACAAATCAAGGTTGGCCAAAACAGAGGGAAAATTCTACGTACATCTTGATACATGCCCCTGGCATACAACAGTAGGTTAGCCGGTGTGGGACAGGGATAACATGAGAGAACTAACATGTACCAAGTCCTTGAGGACAGTTAGTACAGGTCGACTTATCGAAAATTTACTCACCAAGTTGCAAAAGTGCCATGAAAAGCTACGTGATATAAGATTGGTACATGAAGGCGATGAACCACTTACAATGGTCCAGGTGACTAATTTATTTTTCTCACTAACTGCAGCATACCATCAGGATGCAACTGACACACTAGAGAAGGGACTTACTTATCCAAACTCGATGGCAGTAAAAACTAGAAAAAAGAGGCATGGTTATAACCAATGGATGTAATTTGTAGCACAAACCATTGTACAGAGAAGGTGATTGCGTACTAAGCATTTTGCATTAGTCTGGAAATTCATAGATTTGATGATCACTCACGTTGACAGAAAGAGTGACCTACGGGTAGAACACTATTAACACAAAATGACAAGGGCACGTCAAACACTCACATATACGCCCCTAGGAATTGTGAAAACGCGGTAGGAAGTGGAGATCTTCAAAGATACTCACCACGATAGATCCGTCTCACACATCGCTCCACTGCTACGGTGACACAACACCAACCGGATCCAATAGAATTCGGCAACACCAAGTAGATGAAATGTATCCGCGACGCTAGAGGTGAATGTCAAACATTGGCGGATACGTGCACCAGCTAAGCAACTGACAACACGAAAAGAACCTATGATCATTGCGTGGTTAGTCGCGTATCAGGAAATCAAATTTAGATGAGACTGACGAGTGATTTGACGAGGATGGGGTCGTTCAAATAGAACCACGCATAGTGTATTGATTGGGCTAGAGAGGTACCATACATCCTAGTAGCATGATCATCAAATCGAAGATATGATAAAGATAGGCGCACGCACAAAGTAGAAATGGCCATCCCTATGCAAAGTGAAAAGTTTTTGAAACGAGGACTGAACAAGAAAAAAAAAACCATACCAACCAGTCCTGGAGCCCATGCTGATGTTACGAGGTCGTTGGTCATCGGGAGGAGAGAGCCCCTTGCGTGCTGTGCCGTCCTCGAAGACTTTCAAGGTTCAGAGATGACGAAGAGGTCGCTTGATCGTTACAAGGACCAACCTGGTTGGACTAAATGATTTCTTAAAATTCTTCCCAGCGCTGACTCAGTTGCTGAGACCCGGACTGAAAACTGAAGCGTGTAACCAATGATCAAGTGATGCAAATACCAAATTCGTCCAGGCCAGGGTTCCATTGTATGTATGACGGCACCGAGAACTCCATTGCCGGAAAATTAAGCTATTTTGGGTTGGCGTGGAGCAGACTTTGCACCCAAGCAACGGTTGCGCAGTTCGCCTGAGTACTTTCCGTTGCCAGTAGGAAGCAACCGAGGCGCTTAGCCGAGTGATCTTTGTTGGTCTCCTCGGACTTGGTTCGTTAAGTCAACGTACGAGGCCAGAAAAATACGATCAGGCTTACCGTGACCGTGCGGGTGCGCAGTCTAACTCACGCCCATGACGTTACTTACTTAAGTAAGAAGCTTATATCATGCGAGGGTTCATTCGACACCCGGAAGGAGCACATGGCGCGCGACCCAACAGCGCGGTTTTCTCAGCCAAAGGTTGGGGTCACAACCAGGGAACGATAGCTCAAGTAGTCCCCAGATTTTGCATGGAACGCTTGGCAATCCCCTGTTAGCATGTGAGGTGTCCTCACATCTAGACCAGGGGCCGGACAACTTATCCATTCATTGCCGTCCCCACGATCGAATCCACTACGTATCCTCGAAGCTCGTCCGCGACTTGGAGCAATGGCGAACGGCAAAAAAGAATGAAAGAAACTTGCATCGGAGTACTCAATGCTCGATAGCTACGCCATGACCGGCTTGGTAACGCGAATCTCCACAATTTGACTGACGACTCGGCGGTCGAATAGGTTTGACAGTCCGCGATATGGTTTGGACACGATGCGTCGATACGGAGCGCGGCACAACTAAATGAACGTTTTAGAGTAGGCTCGTCCGAGCGAAAATGTGTGCGTAGAGGACTCGGGTTAAAGAACGATTGTCGTCAGCGTAGGAACTTCGATCCTGTAACGCAACCGTCTCATCTCACGTTCACGGATCCTACGTCTCGCATTCAACCTAGAGGAAATGAGACACCAACTGAATCAGCTTGGGGAGGGGGCATAGAGTACGCTCTCAACTTACACGGCAAGGAGAGAGTTCACGTAGCCTAGCATCAACGGAACAGTGTTAGTACGACAGCGATGTGCAAAAAGCGACTCACATCGGCTGATGACTACGGCTGGTGCACCAACCCAATAATGATTGCCTTGGGTAACGAACTATGACACTAGTTGACACACAAGTCACGGATAAAGGGCTAGTGCTCACCACCACACCAACAATAATAGATATTAGGCTAGAAAAGGGTGTATGAACAGGATTCCCAGTGCCAGTCACCAAACTCACCATGTCAGGGCACCCATGTTAATGAAGACGACTACCAAGTCACGAAAGATATTGGACCGGCCGCGGAGCTCTGACCGCCATAGATACTTGAAAATAGAACAAGTAATGGTGATGTCGCATACAGTACTGAGACTTGTGGAAGCAGGGATGAGCTAGAAACCATCAGTTATTTCGCCTTATTCCATGCATAAAACTCTAACTGGTGTTGTATAAAGAAACTTTATCGTTCTATCTTTGATACTTGAGATAGGTCAGATCCATTACAATAATGGGATATAAATAACGTACGCCTCAACGCTCCCCCCTGGAATACGACGGTAAGTGTGTGACTAGTAGGTAAAGAAAATGGAGACTCACAGATGCCAAGTACTGCAAGGCCATGAGTACAATGAGTGCTCATTATGTGAATGTACTCACTGAATTGTAAGAGTGTTATGAGGAACTACGTACGGTGAGATCAGTATCTCAACATACATAACGATCTACTTACAATGACACAAGTAAGGCGCTTATTGTTCCCACTGACTGCGGAAAATTGTCAAAGTATGACCGTTCCACCAGGAAAAGGACATACTTATCCAAACTCGATGGCAGTAGAAACTGCAGAGTGTTACAAGTATAATCATCTGATGCAACTGATTACACGAACCATTGTACAGCAAAGGTAATCACAAACTAAGAAACCTGGTGAGTCCCGGGGTTTTTACACAAGCCGAATTCTTACATTCAACGGAACAGCAACCTGTAGACAAAGTTCATTAACGAGTGTGGAATTAGGTACGGAATACTCACGCATGCACCCCTACGCAAATGATGAAAACTGCGCTCAAGAACGACGATCATCGATGATCACTCACCACGGCAGATAAATTTGGCACGTGGGTCCACCGCTCCGATGGCACAACACGACCATGGTCCAATAAAATTCAGAAATTCCTACCAGATGCAGGGCATCTGCGATGCTATAAGATAACGTTGGTCATACGCGAATGCATGTCAGTGGGAGCAACTGACAACACAAAAAGAACCTGCGGTATGATTAGTTATGAATCAGAAAATCGAGGGGGGCAGGCGGACCAGTAGCTTGATGGTGATGTGATCTTTTGGAAAGTTCCAGATATAAAAGGTCAGTTGCGCTAGGGAAGCTCCGTACATCCTATTTGACCGTCGAATCGAGCACACGATAGATGTAATCGTACGCACACGCTCGAAATAGCTAATCCTGCGTAATATTGTTAGTTTCTGCGATGAGGGAGGAACAAAAAAAGCGTACCAATCAATCCCGGAGCCCATGCTGATGTTACAAGGTCGTTATCCATGGCAGAGGAGCGCCCTCGAATGAAGGAGGGTTGGAAACGGCGAGGAGACTTCCTGGGAGGACTGGAGAGTTTTTCGCCAGGCTTGGCGCAGCAATGGCGCCAAACTCTGCCAAGGGTCAGGCTGTTCGGTTGAAAGCGTGAAGTCAGCAAAGTTCGGCCTCATGGTGCATGACGGCACGAAGGCGTCTATTACTGAAAAATGAAACTATTTCGGGCGTGAACTTGTGTGAAGCTCACCTTATCCATCTCCAGAGCTCGTTAGGCGGTTCTACTAGTACCGCTGGCCCATCAACCAGCTGAGCTCAAGACAAAGTACCAAGTACTCACCGGATCGACTCGGAGTCAGTTCGCCTCTAACAGCTCGGCAGCTCCCGCGCTCACGCCGGAATCAGCTTTGCTGTGTGATGCAACCTGCCAGTTCAGGGGCATCATTCGACATGGCCGCGGCGGCGTTGAAATACATACAAACTCGCGGGGTACGGCGAAGTGACGCTGGGAAAGGTGCCTACGTGAGATCTTATCGCTCATTCTGACTGGTAACACGCCGCGCAGGGCCACATATTCAAGGCAACCGACGAGCAGGGCTCTGGTGTCCAAGATAGTTAAACGACCGACTCTCCGACATGAAGTCCGGGTACTACAGCTTCTAAGGTGTCCGTCTGCCATCCCGACCGCCTATGGAGCATTTTCGGAGTACCTGGCCATGGAACTTTTGGGACCAAACATAGAGGAAAAGCGGGTCGAGGGCGCAGGCATGCTGGCAAATACCGTCGCTCGCATTGTGATTCAAGCGGTCAGTTTATTTAGATATTACATCGACGAGGCAGCTCGCAGCTTTGCAGCCGGTTCACTCGCTCGGGATCATCCATCGCAATATCAAGCCCGCAAATTTCCTCTGCACTCTTGACGACCAATCAAAGATTAAACTCGTCGACTTTGGTATTTCGGTGCCCTTCTCCCAGCCTAAGCACAGTATGACCCACTCAAGGAGTGCCAACACATTGCTGGATCCCTCTACTGGGCGAGTCTGAATTCACACAATGGACGAGGTCAGCGCTCGTCGTTTCTTTCATGGCTCTTCTTATTCTATGGTAGATCCTTCCCCTCGCGATGACGTCGAGCCCTTGACTCTCACTGCCCTGTTCCTTCTCCGCGGAAGCTTGCCTTGGAAACCCCGCGCGCGCGAAGAATCGCAGGAAGTGGTGCGGATGATGAAATCGGCGTGTTCGGGCCCGGTCCTGTCTGTGGGATTTCCAAGCGAATTCGGCGAGCTGCTCGCTTACGGCCACTGGTTGGTATACCAACAGCTCCCCGATCATGTGCTAATGAAAGGTTGGTTTGTCCGTTGACGACGAGCCACTCGACTGGACACCTTGTTACGTCCAAGCCCCCCAGCTTACCCTCAACGAGCCATTTGTCACGATCCCTGACGAGGACGAGGACGACTCGGACAATCTCGGGGACGATCGTTACTTTGGCTGGGATATCGATATCTGGGACCGCCAAGGAAATCGAGACAAGGACATGACCCTTCCTGCAGAACAAGAGGCTGAGCTCGACAGTATGATCCTGCTGATCGAGGAAGTGGAGGATGGTTGAACTCTGAGCCCGATTTACTTCATGTTGTTAGTCGTCTAACAGGCGTACTCAATTACACTCGGAACGTCTCTAGATAGTCCGTTTCCCATATTGTCTGACTCAGTGAACCATTTTGTCCACCCAAGCGTCAGCCCTGGTCAGCCTGACCAGAGGTCAAACACGGGTCACCAGATGGACCCTGTCGTAGGGCCATCACGTAGAAGTCTAGTATCTAGAGTACTACGAACGCAATTACGAGAATATCGCCGAGGACAATACGAGCATCTTACAACGGAAGCTAAATCGTCGAGGCTACACTACTGTATGTCGACCGTGCGAATGCACGCCATCAAATCCTTCAACGACACCTCCTCGCGGATACGAACCATGATCAAGCTGTCCGTCGCAACCCGTCTGTATTGCGCACGCGCCCGCGGAGCCAGCAATAGCCCACCGAACGGCTGCATGAGCCGGACAGCGAGTCGTAAAGCGCACGTCGCAGGATCGAACTGAGGCTCGCCCGCGTGCGAAAAGTCCTGGTCGAGGAGGGGACTGATCCATGGATGGATCAAAATCAAACGACCCATCCCAGATAGGTCGGCTGCTGTCCTGACCTCTACGCCACCGAGTATCGGCGTGGTCGTACGATAAACTGAGACACCGGATTCTGAATCCGACTCCGAGTCAAGGGCAAGGTCGTCAAGGGGAAAAACGATGCCAGGAAGTTTTATTCGGCCTGCGACGAGCGACAGTGAAGGGAGATTGCAGAGTCGGTTATATAATGATATGGCCTTTGCGAGGTCAGCCGATGAACGTAGTGATGCAGCTAGAGCATCCATCTTAGCGGGCTCGACAAGTGGTGGAATGTGGGATGGAACAATTTGGTTGTAGACAGAAAGATCAACCGGGAGGTAGCTGTGAAGGCTCCCAGAAGTCCCAGTCCAAGCAAGAAGGGTAACATCCCCCGAGCGTGTCAGGATGTGCTCCAGAAAACGACCAACAGCCTGGATCCCTTCACCGTAAATCACTGGGAGTGCAATGTTGAAGATACCGAATAAGGAATACGCAATATCCTCCTGACGAGTGGTATGACGCGTTGAAGCGAGATAGAGCTTTTCGCGCGCCTTGTCTAGGCCCGGTTGAATCGCAGTCAGCTGTCTTGTAGCAAAGTTCATTGCCTGCTCCATTTCCAAAAGGACATCAGAAGATTCCTTGTGGTTAAAGATTTCGAGTTCTAGGTATGGCTTCCAGTCCGCAGTATAGAATTGGACAACGTTCGAAGCGACATATTCTTGGTATGTCCATCCGCGAGTGTTCCAGAGACTTCTGCGCAGTCGATCGATTTCCTGCGAGTCCGAAAAGATGTCGGAAAGGTAGATGACTGTCAGCGCTGATCCGCGATACCACCTGAACATCGCAACTACCGACTCTTGCTGGACGCCCTTATCCAGCTGATTGACACAACATGTGTCTGTCCAAGCCCACTTAAACTGGAGGGTGCGTACGAGTTTGCAAAAACTTTGTAGTTTACTGAACGTCGGAGCGAGTGGAAGTTGGTAGACTGATGTGTTTTCGAGTTGTTGGAATGACGGTTCCGGGAGCTGCCAGCGGTGCGAAAACATCACATATCGGTAAAATGTCTTCACTTCGGTCTGGATGCGAGCAAGGTCAAGCTGAGTAGTCATCGAGGACCGTAACTCGTCGTAGATTTGGAGCTGCTTGAACGCTTCACCTTGCTGTGCTTTGTCAAACAGGCGCCCAGTCTCTATGTCAATGAGCACAGTTGGCATGTCGCGGATTGCCTCGTTGACTTCTTTTTGAATCGCGGAAGTGGCATCGACATACTGATTGAAAAGCTCTGTTCATGAATGTGGTCAGCGCTTTTCAGCGGATTACACATTGAGATAAATCTTACTGCGGACATCAGCCTCTGGAGACCTCTTGAGCTTCGAAACCATCGTTCGGAATGCATCAAACGCTTCGCTGTATCGGCCCAATCCATGTAATGCAGCATGCTTCTTCTCATACCCTTCGTGAGATGATGGATCGAGCTCGATGATCTGTTAGTACGCATCAGCCAGGTACGTCATGCATAACATAAAGTGACACGCGTACCTCATTGCTCTGCTTAAGAAGAACAATGAAGTTGGAAGGTTCTATCAACAACAAGTTTGAGTAGTACCCGATGGCTTTGCTATGCGCTTGTGAGTCCCTAGCCATATCACCAAGATCCTCTAACTTCTGCACGCAGTTTTTCTGGAAATCTATGGGACACGTTTGAATTTGCCACGAAATCATGATAGAACTGCTTACTTTGTTCCCACTGAACGCGCATGTCGTGAGTTGCGGCGTCGTCTGGTAGCTCGTTTCGCATCCGCAGAAAACATTCGATTGCATCCGCAAAGCGGTTGTTATCTTCTAGGACCTCACAGATGATGCGATAGATGGAAAACAAGGGATGCTTGAGCTGAAGAAAAAGGTAATCACTTAGCATATTCGAACCCTTACAAAATGCATACCTTTCTTGCAGTGCTTAATGCTTCCTGCACTGTGCTATTCATCAAGGTCGTGTTTGCCCACTTCCGTAGCATGGTATTGGAAACAGAATAATTGATGGATAGTATAGTAAAATAAACTGCGACAGCTTCGTCGGGTTTTCCAGCGCGCATTGCCTTGTCCCCAATTATTTCTAACCCTTTGGTGCACCGGTCCGTGAACTCTGATGGTAAGGATTAGACACAATTTCCTAACGTTCAAAAAGACTTACCGCGGATCCATCCACCTACCAGCTTGTCCGTCTTGACGTATTCGGGGGCAGTGCTTACTATCTCCGAGAGTATGTTTGTGGCATCATGCAAGTGACCCTTGGCGTACAGAGATTCGCATTTATGTACTTGTTCATGTGCGAGATTGATATGGCTAAGACGAACGGCATGTCGTTGGGACTCGGCAAGCTCAGCGCGATGGTCCTGCACACTTCGTTCCAAAAGCGCGATTTTGTCATCTAATAGACGTAATGTCATTGAGGGACGAACAACATCAGGGACAAACGTACTAGCACTTGTCTCCTGTGCGTACAGATCAGACTGGAGTGATTTGATGATCTCTTCTGCGGTGCCTTGAGATTTGGCGAGCTCTTCACGAAGTCCCTTGATAGTCTTCTGGAGATGACCTACTTGTTCAACGATGACCATAATGCAGAGGGCACGTGCATGAAGAGTGTGGACGCACCTGACTTTGTTTCCTGACTCTCGAGGTCTAAACGGAGTTCCCTGATGGTCTCCTCTAATTCTTTGGTTGTGCACTGAGATCCAACGAGCTGGCTGCTGAGCTCTTCGACGGTATTTTTGAGATGCACGACATGACTGTCTAACAGGAGTCAATACTAAGTATAAGAATCAGGGTGTTCGACGTACTCGAGGCGGCTACCTGCGCGTGTAAGGACTGGATAAGGCTGTCTTCCTCCTATACACATGTAGGGAAATGTCGCATGATCGAGTCAAGGGGGTGGAGCTTTACTCGTGAAATGACTTACATCGATGTGATGGGGGAACAGCATATCATGAAGATTGGATAGGGAAGTCTTCTTTTCTCCACAGGCAACAAGGACATGGCTCGCTGATATGGCCATGGACAAGACGGGGTGAGGAAGTTCGATGACCGACCCAACCTGCTTCTGTGTCTTTGTATCCCACAGCGAGATTGTTTTACTAGCCGAGGCTGCAATGAATCTGTCGCTGCTCGTGAGGGCGATGCATTGAACATCTGTAGTGCTATGGATGTGCCAATGTGAGAGCGTTGTCCTAGTGAAGGCATCGAGACTGTGTATATCGCCACTGCGGGATAGAGCGAAGAGTCGCCAGTTCTTGCCACCAGAAGCCCAGGCAAGGCACGTGTTGAAGCAAGGGGGGAATTTGATTGGGGTGTCGAAGAGGAGGCGACCACTCGAACTGTCGTAGACCCGTACCCCCTCAATGTTGGCAGTAGCGATGAGGGTTCCATTGGGTGAGAATTTCGCAGCGACGACCAGTTGGTCGTGTTTCCATGGTCCCAGCAGTCGATTGCCCGTCGAAAGTGACCAGACGCAGAACGTCCCGTCATCCGACCCGGTTGCGATCTTTTCGCTGTCTGGGGAGACGTCGATCGCACGCACGCCCTGGGAATCGCGATATCCTCCGACTTGGAACTCGATGGCTCTGTCGTGGGTCTCCGCGTTCCACACAGTCACCTTGCCTTTGGTCGTCCCACTTACAATCCACCGCCCGTCCCTTGATGCTGCGACGCTCACAACCCCACTCGCCGCAACCATTGGTCTTCCGAGTCCTCCCCTCAACGTGCCATCTGCCACCACTCGCCAACATCGAACTTCGCCTTTGTCGTCGCCGCTCACGACGTGCTTTCCATTAGCGAGGAACGTGACCGCATTGAAGTCATGTTGGCCATCGATGACAATGGGTTCTGCTTGTCCATGAACAGAACTGGAT
>JBBPTU010000964.1:0-15922 GCA_038094295.1 Tylopilus aff. beelii | reverse complement strand
GCCACCACCACAACCCCCTCGCACTCCCAGACCCCCATCCCCACCAAAGAAACCCTTTCGACCCTCTAGCATGACCTCCACTACCAAACCCACTGCACTCAGACTCTGCTCCCCTGATCACTTCGACGGAACTATCCTCTTAGCCCAAGGATGGCTCGACACTGTCGAAGCCTACCTAGACGTCAATGATGAGGTCTATAATGCAGACAAAAAGAAGGTGGCCTTCGCCCTTTCTTATATGACTAAGGGGATAGCCAAAAGTTGGGCTGAAACCTACCGACGCATCAAAATCAATGCAGGGAGCACCCTAGGAAAGTGGGACGACTTTGTCAAAGACTTTAAAACCTCCTTCATCTCCACCTCCACCAAGGTTAACGCTCTCAACTGGCTTACCACCTTCCGTGCTACCAACGACCTGGATAGCTACATCACCCAATTCTGTACCAAGGTTGTCGAAGCAGGGATCGACATTACCAAGGAAGAAGAACAGGCCTCACTGATCAACTATTTCTCCACCGGGATGCCCATCAAACAAATGAAGGAGATCATGAGGATGTCCACCGTACCTGATAAAGTCGCCGAATGGATGAAGAAGGCTAGGGACTTCAAGGAACAAGAGGAACGTGCCGAAAGAACTGCAGCTGCCCATCGCCACCCTTCCCAGACTTATCAAACTTACCACCCTCGTCCCCGCACTGAAACTAAAGACCCTGACGCTATGGATGTCAACTCTATCAAAGTTGCCAAGCTTACCCCAGAAGAACGTCGCAAGTGCTTTGAGAAAGGCCTCTGTCTCTGCTGTCGCAAACCTGGCCATCTGGCCAAAACCTGTCCTAGCTTCTCGTCCAACAAGAAGGCTACTCCCTCAGTACGTCGCGTCAAAGAAGAGAAACTCCCCAAACTGGAACCAGTAGAGGATGACGACGAAGATGATGAGGAAGCTACAGTCGCCAGGGTAGCATTTAGGCTGGGAAAGGATTTTCTTTAAGGGAACCTTGATTGACGTGATCATTCCCAAAAACGTGCACAAATGTAGTTGTATCATCCTCTGCTAGATCTATGACCATCCTAATCCAACTCATTGAACCTTCGCACACGTTGAAAACTGTCGACACCCGCGCCCTGATTGACTCAGGATCTGACCTCAATTGTATTGACTGGGGCTTCGTACGAAAACACAAACTTCTAACCGAACGACTAGAAATCCCAATCCCGGTCAGAAACGTAGACTCCACCGCTAACAAAGGAGGCGAGATTAAGTTCACTTCTACTCTTGTCCTTAACATCGAAGGAATCGCCCATATAATCCCCTTCCACGTCATGTCTTGCGGAACCCACAACGTCATCTTAGGAATCCCCTGGCTCAGGCGAACCAACCCCACCATCAACTGGAAAAACCAGACGGTCTCTATCCCCGAGTCCTCTGACCAATCTCGAGAATTCTACCAGACCCACCTCGCCAGCCAGAAGATCCGAAACTCCAAACCAGGGTTCTTCCGACCTCCTCTACCCCCCCCTCGTCATATCCAAGTTAACTCCGAGGACGATGCAGCCCTTTTTAAATACTTAGATAAGGAAACCAAAGAACAATATGTTCGACGCTGTGTCGACAACAGGATCATTCACCGCATCATTCACTTTGGATCCTGTTTTGCCCCCCTTGGATCCCCCATCATAGCAAAACTCACTACTGCTACTGAACTCGCAATGGCTGCCGAAAAAGCAAAGCCCAAGGCTGTGCTCCCAGAAGAATATGCCGAATTTGCCCCTGTCTTCGCTGAAGAATCAGCAAAAACCCTTCCCCCGTCCCGGCCATATGACCACGAGATTAACCTAAAAGAGTCCTTCACCCCAAAAATTGGCAAGCTCTACCCCTTATCCCCAGATGAACGGACGGCAACCAAAGATTTCCTACAAGAAAATTTGGACTCCAGGAAAATCCGTCCCTCCATGTCCCCACAAGCCTCTCCCTTCTTCTTTGTAAAGAAAAAGGATGGATGACTCCGACCTTGCCAAGACTACCGATACCTCAATGAACATACCATTAGAGACGCCTACCCCCTCCCCCTCATCTCTGACCTCCTCGATAAACTCGGGGATGCCAAAGTTTTCACTAAATTCGATGTCCAGTGGGGATACAACAATGTCCGGATCAAGGACGGACACCAATGGAAAGGGGCCTTCGTCACCCATAAGGGACTCTTCGAACCCATGGTCATGTTCTTCGGCATGTCCAATTCTCCCACCACATTCCAGTGATTCATGAACAACTCCTTCCGAGACATGATTGCTGAGGGATGGCTCGTCATTTATATGGATGACCTCCTCATCTTCTCCCCTGACGATGAAACCCATACTGCCCACACCAGGTGCGTCTTACAATGAATGAAGGAACTCAACCTTCACCTCAAACTCGAAAAATGTACCTTCACTGTCAAGGAAGTAGAATACCTTGGCATGATCGTCAAACCAGGACAGCTCGCCATGGACCCCGTCAAATTAGACGGAATCGCTTCCTGGCCAACCCCCGCCAAAGTAAAAGATGTCCGCTCTTTCCTTGGTTTCGCAAATTTCTATCGCCAATTCATCCCAGACTACTCAAACGTCGCCCGACCCCTCATTGACCTAACCAAAAAGAACCTTGCCTGGGAATGGACCACTAAATGTCAGGAAGCCTTTGACCATCTCAAAAAAACTCTTCCCCGCCCAACCAGTCCTTCGTCTCCCTGACCCTTCTGCCCCCTTCGCCATTGCTACTGACGCTTCTAAATACGCTACGGGAGGCATTCTTCTCCAGACCGACGAAAACGGAGAATGGCACCCCTGCTCCTACCTCTCCCAATCCTTCTCCTCAGCAGAACGAAATTATGATATCTACAACAGAGAGCTTCTAGCTATCATTCATGCCCTCAAATCTTGGCCTCATTACCTTCACGGATCTGCTCACCCAGTCCAGGTATTCACAGATCACAAAAACCTCACCTACTTCCGCCAACCTCAACACCTGAACTGCCAACAAGCCAGATGGCTCCTCAACATTGCCGACTTCAACCTCAAAATGATTCACGTCCCCGGCAAACTCCTTGCCGGACCAGACGCCCTTTCCTGTAGACCTGATTTAATCCCCAAGGAGGACATTGATAATGACGGAGTCGCCCTACTTCCCCCTTCCCTCTTTGTCAATCTCATAGATATGACTCTCCATTCCTTGATCTCCTCAGCCTCGGAATCCGACCCATTGGTCCTCGTCAAACTTCAGGCTTTAAATGCCGACATTCCGCTCTCCGCATGCTCCCGTCTAGCCGACTTCCGCCATGACGCTGGAGTTCTCACTTACAAGGATCGGATCTATGTTCCGCCTACCGGCGATCTCCGAAAACAGATTGTCCAACGCTGCCACAACCACGAAACTGCTGGTCACCCTGGTGTCCTAAAAACCCGCCAGCTCGTCTCTGCTAAATACTGGTGGCCTGGCCTCACTCACTTCGTCGCCTCCTACGTGGAGGGTTGTGCTGTCTGTCAGCAAAACAAGACTAACACACACCCGACCATACCCCCCCTCTCCCCAATTCGATCCTCCTGCTCCCGCCCCTTTCAGCAACTCTCCTGTGATCTCATCACCAATCTTCCCCCTTCCAACGGCTTTGATTCCCTTTTGGTCGTGGTGGACCACGGCCTTACTAAGGGGGTAATCCTTTGCCCCATCAAAAAGACTGTCACCGCGGAAGGCATTGCCGCCCTCTTTTTTCACAAAGTCTTCCTTCGCTTCGGCCTCTATGACAAAATCATCTCAGACCGTGGCCCGAACTTCACCTCAGCCTTTGCCAAAGAACTTGGCAGACTCCTCAACTACGACCTCTCCCTCTCCACCGCCTACCACCCTCAATCTGATGGCAAAACCAAACGAGTAAACCAAGAAATCGAAACCTACCTCCGAATCTTCTGTGGAAGTTCCCCCACAGAATGGGCTGAAAAGATCTCCCATGCCAAATTTGCCCACAATCACTGCCCTCACTCCATAACCTCCAAATCCCCGTTCTATCTAATGATGGGATATGAACCCCACGCCCTTCCTTCCATCCTCCCTAACTCCGACCTCCCCACCGTAGAATCCCGCCTAAAGACCCTTTCTGCTGCTCGGGACGAAGCTCTGGCCGCACATGAACTAGCCTGCCAAGTCATGGCCGCTCGTTCTCGCAAGGGATTCACTCCTTTCTCCCTCAGAGATCAGGTATGGCTTGAAGCCAAAAACCTCAAATAAAACGTGGCTACCCCCAAGTTCGCCCCAAAATGAGAAGGTCCTTTCCATATCACCAAGGTTCTCTCCCCTATCACCTACCAACTCCGACTTCCCAAAACTTGGAAAATCCACCCAGTCTTCCACGCTTCCCTTCTCTCTCCTTATCGGGAAAACTCCGTTCACGGCCTGAACTTCCCGGCCCCACCTCCGGAACTTATCGAAGGAGAAGAAGAATACGAAGTTGAGAAAATTCTCCAACATCGCGGTCCCCCCAACTCCCGCATGTTCCTGATCTGATGGAAGGGATATTCCACCAAAGAAGACTCCTGGATCCCAGAACGGAATTTGAAACATTCTAAGACCACACTCGAGGAGTATAAAGTTCTCCATCCTTCCGCCTTTTCCCCATCCTCCCTCTCACTTAAACCACGACCATCAAAGACCTCTCATCGTTCCTCCCGTCTTGTTAAATAATCATGTCCTATGATGCCGCCACCAACCAGTTTGTTGACGCCTCTCCTATCAAACTAGTCCGCCGTTTCTCTTCTCCCTCTTCTGTCTCTCGCATCACCATAGAATCCATCTCAGTATCCTCCCCTTCTTCCATCACTGACACCTCCATTCCGTCTTCCACCTTAGCCCCCCTGGGTTGGCAAACCCAACCCCTTGAAGTTGAAGGACATCTCCCCATCGCTGCCCCGATCCCTTCCGTTCCCATTATCCTATCCCAAGGAGTCCTCTCTCCTGACCTCCCTATCTATGCCCATGCTCTTACTAAGGAAGAATATACTTCCGATGCTTCCCACTACCTCCGTACCCAACTCCTAGACCCTGGCCTCACCACTACTCTCGGCAACTTCCTAGACATGAACTCCCCTCTTTATTCCCTTTACCAAGCCTTCGTCGCCATCGAAAAAGTCGGAGTAACCATCGGCGCCCTGAAGGGACCTCTCTCTGAACCATGCAAGCTAGCACAAGACGACATTCTGAACTCCAGAAACCTAGCTCGCACCTATGTTGGAGACACCATGCATCAACTCGGTGGTATAGAGATGCTACAGGAAATCGATCGCTACCTATGGGATCTCCACAACAGGGAAGTTGCTCGTTCCTCTAGAACCCTATCCACCCCCTCAGCCTCTTCCTCCCCACTGAATGATGAAGAAGAAGACACACTCCATGACACTGAGGTACGCTTGGCCTATGAACGAGGAGACATTCCCCTCCCACTGTCTCACCCCTGTTATCACGAAACCTGCTATGGCTGTCACCACCTTGGCCATCAGAAGAGGGATTGCGAATGGTACATGTGCCCGTTTTGCTTAAACTTCTGTCCTGGACACTACCAAGAACGTTGTTCTCTCCGCCGTGTTCCCAAGAAGACCTCCTTTTCTTCCTTCTCTTCTTCTGGCAGCTCTCACCACTCCGCCCAAATCACCACTGGAGGAAGACCTCCTCGCCCTGCCGCTGACTCTCCTCGAGCAGGACCGTCTCGTCCTCATAACAGGAACAGATCTAGGTCCCCTTGACCAGTTCCCCCTCCCCGTCATTGCTCCCCTCCTTGCCCCAACAGGGCCAACTCTCCCATCGACGACTTCGATTTTGATGACGAGGCCCTTGCCAACATGACTGGGTCCCCGGGTCACTACAGGTTGGATCTCTAAGGGATCATGGGACTTCTCCCTACTAAGGGGGTAATGTTACGTTTACTCTTTTTCTTTCCTTTTCCTTTGATTAGTCACCGCTAAGCCTATACGGACTTATCTCTTACTCACGCTGACTCACTTCAGACTTCTCGCTTGGTTAGTGTTTCTCTTCCATCATGACTCATCTCGACTCGTTATGACTCACTATTGTCTTGGTAATTGTTCCATGACTGTCTTCTTGCTTAAGTAATCGTTCTATCCTCTACGTATATAAACCCACGTCGATGACCGCTGTACTTTAGCTTAGACCTCCTTGAGCAATACCTATACCTCTTGGAGAACTCCTCAGTCCTCTCTCGCTTCTAAGCACCCTTAGTCCCTCCGCTTGTATCTAGGCCTAGCAAGCCTACCTTGACCTACAAGTCGTCGTCCTACTTTGAGTGGACGCTTCACCTTGAACCGTTGATCGGCCATACAACAGTCACTGGCCTTCACCCAGACCCCTTGACCCTACGACCTCTCAAGGCTACTCTAGTCCCTACCCGGGTCTAGCGTAACAGCCCCCACCTACGCCTTGCCCCCATAATCCCTACCGATGCACTCACTGCAGTCTTAGAGGACACTCTGCAGCGAAATGTGATAACGCTCACAGCGACGACTGGGACAACAATGACATCATCTGGAATGACAGAGACCCTGACAGCTACTGAGTCGGAGCCTCAGCCACAACAAGGGGGTAATGTTATGGGCTGGGAGGAGATCGAGACACGCTATGCTGAGTTGCATTGAACTATTGATTGTGCCACTGAAGCCTTTGTAGCAGCAGGTCTCCTTAGCACCCTAGACTGGGACATGTACCTCATGTATCCAATGGGGAGTTGAATGTGGGAAGCCCAACCATGGAGTAGCTGGGTACCTATTTTTCCTATATCGCCTTCACTTTCCTTTTCTGTTCCTGATCTGACCTTATCTTGTACACCGCCATACAGACTCAGTAGAAGCACAGCACTGCCCTGCACAGTCCACAGTATGTCTTCTTTCTTATCTTCTCATCTCTGCTCACATCGCCTTCGGATGGAGCTTGTAGTATCTACCCATCTTTGGATGCTTCCCTCCCCCTGCTATATCTCTTACTATAGCAGTAGTTTCCCATCCCCTTCATAGTTATGTATAAAAGCACCACTATCAGCGCCCATGTACTTTAGTTAGATCTATGCAATTACCAGCGTAACTTACTCACGCCGCTCACACCTGAGCGAGACCTTCAATCTGGCTTGAAATCACCACACTTGTGTCATCATTGCTCTTCCCTTCACCGTCTCTCTAAGGACATACATTTGAGCCTTGAGCCTCTTAATCCTCAAAGTACTGTTATGCTATCATGTTAACATCTAAACATATGGAAGTCCCCTTTGAATTGGTGAATATTGATGGAATGAAGGGTGTTCTGAGCTTGCTGTTCCATGGAAGTAGGATAGAATATGATGAGGAAACCTTCTGTAATCTCCTTGAATTTGATGTCCTTTCCATCTTCTTTCTCATGATACATTCTCTTGTACCATCCTTCTGCAAAGGCCCTTCCCTGGCCCTTACTCATCCTATTAAGGAAGGTGATGCTTCTCTGTTTATCCCCTTTAGGTGCTGCATCGCTGAAGATCTGAGGATTGGCATTGAAGTATGTACACATCTGGTGATGCCACCTATTGGTGTCTTTGGTTTCTCTGAAGAAGCCCTCAGGGAGAACTGCCTTGTTCTCCTTATATTTGTCTGCTATTGCTGCATTGATTGCTCTCTGCATTCATTTGTGAATTTGGGTGAGGGTATTGGAAGAGGGGGGTTCCTTGCTGTCTGGGTCAAAGATTCCAAAAGCTTCTTCCACTTCATCTAGATAAGGGTTTTCAGAGGGCTTGTAAGAATGTGAAGGCAGGCCTGGAAGTGGCTTGGTATTGATATAGATCTGGAGTTCCTCTCTTTGTTCAATGTTCTCACCAAGGTATTCTTCTTTGATCTATAGGGGTTTGAGGGTCTCATCATTGTCTCACTTAGGGATAGAAAACTCTACAGTTGGGGGAGTTGTATTGATGACAATTTTCAGTTCTGGGGAACTTCCAGAGTGTAGGTGAGTAGGGGATTTTAATGCACTGGAGATGGATCTAGTTTGAGTTGAAATGCCTGGTATGCGCCTACTTCTTGTCATAGGATGATGAATTATAGGTGCTATATGAGGAAGCACTGAGTGGGAGTATGTATGGCAAGGGCACAAGGAGGTAGGGGTGTGGGAGTGGTTGTCTGATGAGTTGTCTGAGGGAGGGCTTCAGTAGGACTTAGTGATAGTAGGTGGGCTCCAAACTCAAGAGTTGGAGCCAGGGGAGGAGTTTGATCTTTTGTTATAATACATGTCCTATCATTCATGTCTCCTAAGTTCATCAAGTAATGAACAATAGACATAGAGGATGATGAGCAGGGCCTGGTAAAGGGGATCCAGTTCTGAAGAGATCTCCCTAGAAGAACCTATCTTACTAGTGGCAGGAGATGAGAACACAGGTAAATTGCATCGATCAAACTAAGGTACATGGCACCCTTCAGGGGTATTTATACATAACTGGGGTAGATGGGAAATGCAACTATAACCAGAGATATAGTTGTGGGTGGGGAAATGTGTCCATGAGAGAATACATAGAGTTGCATGAGAGAGTTTCTCACATTTGTGGGGAAAACATAGGATCTGGTGGAAGGTATCTAAGGTAGGTCCATATGACAGTGTATACAATGGTTGGGTCAGAAAAGGAAATGGTGGTGTAGGTCACGAGACTGAAAATGTGAGAGAAAGGAGAAACAATTGAGATATCAATGGAGTCGGTCAATGGACTACTCCATTGTGAACACACCTTCCATATCTTCCCAAGGGAAGTTCCCTCCAGGGAGTACCTCTCCTTTGCACCATGAGACATACCCTTCTAGAGTCCCTTCTTGGATGGTGCTGTCTAAGGCTTGATTTGACTACATAGCATGAGCTAGCATGTCTTTCCAGACTGTAACATAAACCTCCTGGAAGGGTGGAGGGTGTTAACGCGATAGCGATTTACCACTTCGCCGATTATGAGGGCGAGGGCTTGAGTGAAGATCCAGAGTGAGTACGTGAAGGTTAAAGTGACGAGGACACACGTATGGCGATTACGAGCCAGGTTGGAGGTCTTGCTCTCTTGAGCGGCGTGAGTAAGTTACGCTGATGATTGCGTAGATCTAACTAAAGTACATGGGTGCTGATAGTGGCGCTTTTATATGTAAGTATGAAGGGGATGGGAAACTACTACCAATGTAAGGAGAATTGGCAGGGGGAGGTGGAGCGTCCAGGAAAGTACTAACTACAAGCTCCATCCAAAGGCGATGCGAGCGGAGATGAAGAGATAAGAAAGAAGACATACTGCGGACTGCGGAAGGCAGTGGACGCTTCTATAGAGTCCGTACGGCGGTATACAAGATAAGATCAGATTGGAACAGAAAGAGTAAAGGAAAGCGGTGCGAGGAAAAATAGGTACCCAGCTACTCCGTGGTTGGGCTTCCCACGTTCGAGTCCCCCATGGGATATACGAGGTACAAGTCCCGGTCTGAGGTGCTAAGGAGGCCTGCCTGAATAAATGCCTCAGTAGTGTGATCGATAGTGTGATGTAGCTCAGCATATCGCTTCTCAATCTCTTCCCAGCCCGTAACAGAGGGGACCTTGCTGGAGAGATAGTGTTCCTTGTATGCACCTAGAAACTTGAAGTACAAATGGAATCCGAGGGAGATATGAGTATGGCACAATGGAGTGGTGGTGAGATGTACTGATCCTTCAGGGCAAAGGATGCTCAAGTGACTTGGAGTTGGAGACAAATCATAACACAACAAGTACATGTATACATAAGTAGAATATGCACTATCTACAGTATATACACACTTTGTCAAATCAAAAATTACTACATGAGGTCTATATTGATGGGCATGTTATTGAAATGTGGTAATAGTCATTGTTCTATTCCATGACCCAAAGGTCAATCACAATGACAAGCTACGATGTAAGTATAACTGACCAGGATGAGAACTCAGGTCAGTGTAATCCTACTGCATTGTGCACTCAAACACTACAGTCTGCCCACTCCATCTTATCATGAAGCAGACATGTTCAATGAGCTGGTCTGCAACACACAGATCATCTCATGTCCTCTCAAGTAATATGCAGTTATACTGCAAAGTGAGAGTGTTTCAATGGATAATTTGTAGTGTGAGTTTTTAATGAGCAAGAAGGATGTTTCAATCAGCCCATGCAGCCTCAAGAAGTAGATAGGCTTCTTGACCACTATGAGGATATGGAATAGCCTGGCACATATCAACACTAGGATTAGATTGCTATCAAGAGTGGTTAGAAGAATAAGTCACTGTGACTCAAATTGTTGTGGATGGCTTACCTGATTAGACTTGTCTAATGGGTGCTCATTTGCATTCTCACTGGTACCACCCTCATTTTCAATGTCATGTTTGGGATGGAGGGTATTGTGATCCATGGAAGTGGCCTGTTTGACATGGCCATTGCAGACCCAGCATTGATCATGTAAAGAGGCAAAGGGGACACAAGCTGTTTGTTGAGGACCAGAAATGGAGGCAAGTGGTACATGTTGTCCGAGGTATGTCCTTCAGGATGGACAGATGGGCAGGCTGCCAACTGTGAGGATATACCTTGGGGTGATATGGGGACATGTTTATATGAGACATAGCAAGTGAAAAGACTAAGGTAAATTTGATACATGTGCTTGATGTGATTATGCAACTGAATTCAGTGTAATATATAGTAATACTACCAAATAGTAAGCAACTTGCCTTTTCTGAGTCTGCACAAGCAATGCCTAAGGCAAGGACAACCCATGGAAGGCATAAAATTCAGCTCAGAGACCCACATGCTTCAGCACATGAACCAACCAATGGGACTCTGCCATGCAACTAGTTGAATGGATCACACTTTACATCAGTTACATCCACCAGACTTTTCACCCCCTTGTAACACCGAGTTGCAAGTATGTGACCCACCTGATGTAATGACTCACGACCAGCAGTCCCAGGTCAACTTGAGCTCCCACATAATTAATTCCATTTTCCATCATCACCTCACTCCTACCCCAATCTTGATGTCAATATGCCTGGACTGGAAAACCTTGATGGAAACTTCAACTATGATAATGATGCTAAACTCTTGCAGCAAAGATTCATGGAGTTTTATGAAGGCTGTAGCCAGGCATTCCCTGGTGGTACTACTTTCATGGAGTTGTTCTGGAAGGATGAATATGCCAAGGAGCAACAGGACTATCTCTATTTTCCGTTCACTTCTGGTGATGAGTGGGAGTTTGTATCTTGGTGCATGTGATTTGGACTTAGCATGCACACCATTGATTCTCTATTGTCTTTGAACATCATACATTGATTTCACTTCTGCTTAAATGTGGGTTTTTAAGTTCAATCATAAGATTAAGTGAATATCACTCATTTTGAACTGCCAAAGACCTCTCTGATCATGCATTGAGACACTTCCATTCAGCCTCAAGTGGTTATGTGAACAACTGGTGCCAAAATATCACACAAAACAGCCAGTTTATCTGTTCTACCGCCAACCTCTGGAATGCCTGCAGGACCTCCTAAGCAATCCCTTGCTATCTCCCCATATAGCCTTTATTCCTCAAAAGGTTTGGACCTCAGCTGCTCAAATTTGCCATATATACAAAGATTGGCTGAGTGGGGACAGTGCATGGAACATGCAAGTAAGTCCATCATGACCTTTATTATGGCATGTTAATCTTGAGATCCAGCAGAACCTTCCCTTGGGAGGAATGTTACTTGATGTTGTCCTCTCTTTGAACAAGACAAATATTTCAGTCATCAGTGTAAACTGGCTTGCATGCCCTCTCCTCATCAGCCTTGCAAATATCACTCCAGAAGTTTATTCCAAGACCTTGTTGCATGCTTATTTACTTCCCACTCTCTTATCAATTGCAAAGTTCACCTATAAGGATACTTGTGTTTGGGGTCTCTTATGAGATAGGCTGACCCAAGCAGCTCTTAGCAGGGTATTAGAACCACTCAGGGTTGCTGCACACATAGGATATATGATGAGCAACCTCATTGAAAATCTACAGTACTGTTATATACCACTTGCAGCTTACATCATGGACACATCCAAGCTCACCCTGATCACATGTATCAGTTCCAGGGCCTCACTGTTCACCACAACAACCTCAAAACAATTTGAGCACTCTGTTCTTCATGAGCCATGCACCAGATCAGACACTCTCACCACCATCCATCAAATATCTCAGAAGTGCTTCTTGACAGTGTACAAGGACTTCCTGAAGGCTGCCAAGTCATTTTCCTTGAATGGTGTAGTGGAACTGTTTTGGGATGGGTGGCCACTATCCTGTCCTTCACTTTTCCTCCATATAGAACCACTGCACCACTTCCATCATTTCACCTGGGACCACAATGTCAAGTGATATATTGAAGTTATCACCATCCCAGAAATTGATTTCCACTTCTCTCTTCTGCAAACAACCACAGAATATTGCAAGTTCAATGATGGGATATCCCAATTGAAGCAGGTCACTGGTTGTGATCACCAGGCTGTTCAATGATACATTGCAGGTGTAGTCATTGGTGAAGTCCCACTGTGGTTTCTCATCACCATCCATCTCAACTTCCATTATCTCACTCAGGCCCCCATATTTTCCACCAACTCACTAAACAAGCTGACCAATGTGCTTCAAGTATTTCATGCCCACAAAGACACTATTGTGCAAGCTAGGTGTCATTCTAGTTGGGGAATACCTAAACTAGAGTTATTTCAGAGTGTCATGTCAAATATTGAGTACTCCAGTCCTGTGATACAATGATCAGCCAACACCACTGAACATGCTCATGACCAAGAAATCAAGAATCCAGCTTAGATGGGGAACACTTGCAACTATTATGACCAGATTACCCACCATCTTGATCATACCAACAAGTATACTTGCTTTGACCTTGCTACATATTTTGAGACCAGGGCACTAAATGCTAGTTCCTCAGAGGACAACTTTTCTGATGCAGATGACAATGAAGATGCAGATGATAATGACAACTCTTCTCTTGCTTGACATCTGCAAGTATCTTGCTCAACTGTGAACTATTCCACATTGCAGTGAAGCCTTCACTTTGTCTGGGAGTTGATGAAGCCATGACTCAATTTGTAATCCTGGACCTTCATCCTGTGATCAAGGACTTCTTGGACTGTGTCCAGGCCAATTCAAGCCACCTGGTAACTAGCACTCAAACCCAAGACCTTTGCTGTCCACTTCCATTTGATCACATCCAAGTCTGGTACAAGATCCATGTGCAACAGTTCCTGTAGCATGGTGGTGGTAAGGTAGATTCACCTCAGACTTTGAAGGCCCTTTCCATGTAAAATAAAATGTTATTATATGATTTAAGTTCACAACTCACAAACTCAAACAATATATATTGTCATGGATGAGTGCTAGTGAACACAACAAGTCATGAGGGTGTTATTAGGATGACTCTCAAATATATATACTACAGTGCATGTGATACTATACATCATCTGTGAAGTAAGTAAGTGACGAAGTTGCAAATGGAAATACAACAACGGCAGCACCAACACAGAGTTAGTGGGAACTACTCACTAAGTGTCTTAAGTCGAAGATAGAACTCTTTAGAGAGTTTGGTGGGAGTGGAACGACGTCTGGTGAAATCGTTAAATTGTCCAAGGGCTTAAGGCCCTGGTTATATAGGGAATAGTGATGAAACATGTATGGTATCACTATTCTATAAGTGGTTGAAACCACTGTATCAGATATGAAACAAAGTGATGACTGTGTCTAGCTTGAGACATGTGTCATATTCATCTTTTGTTTCACTGATGGTTTCTATCCATCTGAGACGGATTCCTGAAACCTGTAAGACAATCATCATTGTGTTATCTCCGAAATAGATCCAGTCCAAAGACTGTAAGATCTAGGTCAATCCTTAATCAGAGATTTCCAACAAGATCTAATCCTATAGTACATCGGTATACTCTCACATTCATCTCCCTTTTATCTTATTCTATTTTTTCTCTACTTTTGAGGCTGAAGTCCACAGACCATGGAGAATGGAAGAAGGGAACGAAAACTTAGTAAGATCTACTTTTCCGATAGAATACACAATACTGCGATTTGTAAATACTTTGGGGCACATTAACTGATTCTATCTACACATATCTTATGATCTAATGGTATCTGATTATGGTCTTCATTTGTAGTTTGTAGAATTTCGACAGTTTACTTAGATACTTTGGTAATAGTACATAGTACATCCATAATGTGACAAGAGCGACATATATCACCCCAGATTATTTGTACTTGCCATTGCTCGATATACCATGATCCAGCCTTATCATTAACAATCTATTTCATTCTATTCGGCAACTACTGCCTGGTCATGCAACGCTATCATAGCCCCCATGATGGTAGCACTGGCATTCCAAGGGGTCAACCTATCGACCAATATTGACCAATCAGGACCGAGAGACCAATAATTCAAGCGCCGCCTTGGCCACAACCGAGGCACGACCTTTTGGCATCAGGTGATGCCAAATAGGTTGCAGCTGTGGCAGTGCATCGAAGGGGAAATTTTCGCTAAGGTCGAAAATCAGTTGTGTGGGCAAGGAGGGCGAGGGAGCAAAGGTGGTTTGGAGCAACAGTGCCCATAGTTAGACCCCTGTATTCTACACATCTTCACAATTTGTGGGCTGACTGACTGGAGCAAAAAACAAACAAAGTGTATTAAGGGCGCAATGTAACTAGAACATGGACAGACTAGGAATACATAGCCGGCATGTTGACGACAATGTCATGACGGTCGCAACAGTGCAACCTTCACGTCGTTGTTGTCATCACCAGAGGCGCCCCGTGATGGGCACGATGATGGGGTCAGCGCAGACGCGTCATCGTCCTTGACAACGCAGTGGTGGGGTTGGTGTGAATGAATGTCGCTGCTGCTGCCGTGTTGTTGTCATGGTTGACGAGTGGTGGTGGTGGCAGCAGGGTTGTTGCTACAGCGTTGTCATTGTCGGTGTCAGCGGGATGGTGGGGTCGGTGTGGACGCGTTGTCGTTGGCCCAGTGGTGGAGTCGGCGTGGACACCTCGTCGCAACTGACGATGTGGTGGTGGTGGCAGAATCGCTGCTGCTGCGTCATCCTCGTCGGCGGTGGCACAGTGGTGGAGTTGGTGTGGACGCATCGTTGCGACTGACGACGTGGTGGTAGTGGCAGCGGCAGCAGCAGAATCGCTGCTGCTGCTGCATCGTTGTCAGCAGCAACAGCACAGTGATGGAGTCAGCAGGGACAAGTCGTCACGACTGACGATGTGGTGGTGGTGGCGGCAGAATTGCTGCTGCTGCTGCATCATCGTCGGCGGTGGCGGCGGCAGCAGTGGCGTAGTGATGGAGTCAGCACGGACGCATCATCGCGACCGACGACGTGGTGGCAGCAGCTGGATCACTGCTGCTGTTGCTATGTCATCATCAGAGTCGGCGCAGTGGTGGAGTCAGCATGGCTGCATCGTTGTGGCTGATGGCGCAGTGGTGATGGTAGCGTCGCTGCCAGTGCTGCCGCTGCATCGTTGTCGTTGTCGTTGGTGCGGTGGTGGAGCGCCGTCACAGCTGATGACACGGTGGTGGTGACAGCGTGGCTGCTGCCGCTGCTGCATCGTTGTCATTGTCAGCACAGTGGCGGAGTTGGCATGGACGCGTTGTCACGACTGTTGGTGCGTCGACCCCTTGGGTGGGGTTCGTCAGCTCCATCAGCAAAATGACATCAAACCTTAAATTGTCTTAGCGGACTTGAACAAGACGACCAAGACCATCAAGACGCAAGAGTCACCATCTTTAATAAGTTATGTCCAATCTTGAAAAAGAGCACTCAAGACATTTAAGTAGATCACACAAGACACTATTAAGTCACACACATAAGCTTGAACCC